>JPKA01000536.1:0-90214 GCA_000750875.1 Pseudogymnoascus sp. VKM F-4517 (FW-2822) | reverse complement strand
TGGGCTGGTCCAAAGGCTGCCCAATCTTTCTACGAGAACAGCAGCTGGAGGTGGGCATTCGGGTGCTTTGCTATCATCACCCCTACGGTCGTCCTGCCTCTACTCTGGATCCTCTTCTCCAATCAGAGAAAAGCGGCCAGGCTCGGTGTTATTCAGAAGGTGGACAGCGGTCGCACTCTAAGAGATTCGCTCTGTTACTACTTCATCCAATTTGATGGTATGTATTTCCACCCCACTCTCATGATTCTCGGAACCTGACTCCCCTAGTCGTCGGTATCGTCCTCATATGTGCCGGATTTGCGCTCTTCCTCCTTCCCTTCTCCCTCGCCGGCTCCCAAACTGAGACATGGGCCGCACTCTCCACAATCGTCATGCTTGTCCTCGGTGTCATCCTACTCGTCGCCTTCGGCCTCTACGAGAAATACATCTCCCCACGCTCCTTCATCCCCTTCCATCTCGTCACAGACCGCACTATCATTGGTGCCTGTGGCCTCTCCGCCACCTCCTTCATCGCCTTCTATCTCTGGGACAGCTACTATGTCTCCTACCTCCAAGTAGTGCACAGGCTCTCTATCACCACCGCTGGATACGTTAACAACATCTTCTCCATCGGTTCCTGTTTTTGGGGCCTCGTCGTGGCCGTCGCTATACGCATCGTCGGCCGCATCAAGCCGCTCGCCCTTTATTTCGGCGCACCCCTCAACCTACTCGGCGTGGGGCTCATGATCCACTTCCGCCAGCCTGCCCACCACATCGGATACGTCGTCATGTGCCAGATCTTCATCGCATTTGCCGGCGGCACCCTCGTCATCTGTGAGGAGATGGCTGCCATGGCCGCTGTCAACCACAGCGACGTTGCTGCGATTCTCGCCGTCCTTGGGCTCTCCGCGGCAGTGGGTGGAGCCATTGGCTCCTCGATGGCTGGCGCGATTTGGACGAACACGTTGCCTGCTGCGCTGGAGGCAGCGCTGCCAGAGTCGGAGAAGGCGAACGCGGCGAAGATATATGGGAGTCTCAAGGTACAGCTTGAGTTTGACTGGGGGAGCGAGGCGAGGATGGCGATCATCAAGGCATATGCCATGGCGCAGGAACGGATGACAATTGCAGGCGATCATCAAGGCATATGCCATGGCGCAGGAACGGCGACGTCGGTACTCGTATTGATGTTTGTGTGTATTGTTGTGTGGAGGGATTATAAAATAAATGACATGAAGAATGTGAAGGGGATGGTGTTTTAAGTGTTGAGCCGCAGCCGGAGGTATTGTTCTTTTGCAGATTACAGGGGGGCCTTGGGGTTGGGTAGAAAAGCTACGGTGAAATTATCTGGTGTTATTGGTTTAGAATAATTAATATTTAGAACAAGGAGTTGATGGAGTATTTGAGAAGGCTATAATATTCAGTAGCTTAATGTCGTTTTTTCTACCTTTCAATTCTAGCTGATGCATTACGAAAGTAAATCACAACCAACAAAGCATATATGCCTCCTCCTTTGTTTGATTTTTAGGGCATGCCCTCCCTTTCGAAATCATCAAGATGTCAATACTTGTGCTAAATAACACAGACCGACTCTCACTATGATAGAGGGTGGATTCTTGGAACAAAACTCTGGCTTAAAGGGGATAAATACCAGTAATAGTATCCCTGTGGCAGTAGTTTGGTTGTGACAAGGAGCATGTAGCAACAGGAAGGTGGGGGAACACCGACAGGATGGTATCGGCGGTGGGATGATGAAGTGGTGGTGAGCACGAGTGACGATATGCAACACCGCTGGAAATTCCGCGTAAAAGCAATGCCTGCTCATCGTGGAAAATTAATCACGATGAGATAGCTTTCCACTGGTCCGTGTTCCCGTTCACAGATATATTCTCGGGACCACCAATTCCATAGCGAATCCGGCGCGTTTTAAACCCCTACTTATCGCTAAGCCTTCGGACGTCGCTCGTGCTGACTGCTCTCCTTCAGCCATGTCCCGAAGTCCTGCAACTCCGGATACTCTTCTTTTAAACCCTTTATATCAACGGCATATCCCTCTTCCCTTAACCACTTAAACATCTGACCCATCTCCGGCAATGCAAAGGCAACTAAACTCGCCACAAACGTCCACGTTCGCGGCATCTCATACCCCATCGTTTCCCGGAACACCTTATGGGCCTTCTCGACATTCAGCTCATCCCCCGCCAGCCCAACTGCGCGCCCAGCATACTCTTCCGGCTGAAGCAGTGCCAGAGCGCCAAAGTGTCCAATATCCCTCGCCGATACGAGCTGCAGCGGTCTCTTACCTATCTGCACCCAAACGGCAGCGAATATCTTTCCAGTGAAGTTCGGCATGAGGTTATCCATGAAGCCCACGGGCCTGAGGATGGTCCATGTCATCTGTGACTCGGCGCACTTCTCCTTTAAATACTTCTCGACATTGTACTTACTCTTGAAGTGCGGTATTTCAGTGGGATTGGTCTCGCTGACTTCAGCACCGCCACGGTCCACGCTCGTGAAGACGAAGTGCTTGATCCCGTGGGTGATGCTGGCGTCGATGAGGGCAGTGGCTTGCTTTTCCTCGTCACCGATGTCGCCGGGACAGGTCATGCAAAAAACAGCATCGATGGGAACAGCTTTGTCGAAGGCGGCGAGAGGGAAGAAGAGGTTTCCAGGGATAGTTGATACGCCGTCAATGGAGGCAAGGGAGAAAGCCCTTTCGGATGTGGTGTCGCGCGTGAGACATAGGATCTCAAATTTCTGGTCTGATGGTAGCCTGGTCCTGTACTCGAGCAAGGAATTCACAACGGCGCCACCTTGTTTACCGGTTGCGCCCGTAATGAGCAAGCGGCGTGTTGAAGCTATCTCCATTGGCCTGGGTTGAATGTAAGGTTAGAATAGCCCTGTGAGAGTTGTTCAAGGCCTTCGAAGGATCAGGGGGGCAGATAAAAGAAACTTATTGGCTATAGATAATACATTGGAGCATTAAGAAGTTTATATATCAATATTTTGTATGGAATGTTTATAATATACTCAGATTCTAGCCCTTATCAAAAGTCGTCATTGTCATGTGAGCCTGACAGATGACGTTCTGGGAGGAAACGGTGTCGGAATATCCGATAGAAACAACAAGTAACAGGTGGTGTAAATATTATAAGCCGAAATATAGTTTATAGGAGCATGGACAATAACAATGAAGATGAAGTGTTTGTAAATTAAACAGCATAACTTCTGGTGGATATTAATGACAGTAAATACGGGCCAAGGGCAGGCTAGGTATCCGTACCTATCTTTCGGGGATTTTTAGTGACACCGATACTATAGGATGGGTTTTCGGGCTAATTTACTGCTTTATAGAAATATACTTTTAATGATCTTTGTTGGATTCAAGGCTCCCATGTTTGTAGTCCTGAACCGTGCAGATGACTGCGGGGTATGGGTCGGAATAACAATTCGCCGCGGATCATGGGCTTTAAGGAAGCTGAAGTATCTCCGTTGGGATACCGTCTCCGTTGGCAACTTTTGAAAAACTTGGATATTTACCGTTCTGATCTCGCAACGGGAGTTATTGCTGTCTAGTTTTTTCATTTTTCTTTTGAAATGTCGAGCTCGGAAATTGAATTTATTCAATGGATAGTCGACACGCGAAAACTGTGGATTGTCCCCGAATCCCTCGGTGTGAAGGAGCAGATGCAAGCATTTGAGCGGGCGGTAAGCATACCTCGAACAACACCTCCACTGGCACTGATCAAGTCATAGTCTGCCGATCTTTTGGCTACTTTGCCGCCCCAAGAAAAACAGGGAGTTTTGAAGTACTATTTCGTCCGGGATGCCAAGATGAGCCTGGCGTCGCAGTTACTAAAGCACCTGGTTATCCGCGAGCTAGGAAGCGTACCATGGGCTCTATCTACTGTCTCTAGAGATGAAAATGGCAAACCGTGTTTTTACCCCAGTAATGGCGTGGGAAAGACGCTGGATTTCAACGTTTCTCACCAAGCAGGGCTGGTCCCATTAATCGCCTGCGCTAGCCCCGACGTTGAGGTCGGAATCGATGTCGTCTGCGTTAACGAGCGCGGGGACAATTCTACCATCCGCAAGGATGGCCTCTTCGCATGGATTGATATGCATGCCGACGTCTTCTCCCGGCAAGAAGTACACTACATGAAGTACGACACCGAGAATCTCTCTCTACCAATGAAAATCGACATGGGGGGGGAGGCACAGGATGCTATCGCGAACTGCCAGCGGCGCGATGAGCCAGCTTTGTGGACCACTAGCTCGAGTGCTCATCGGGAATTAGACGCGGATATGATTATTGAGGCGAAGCTTCGACGCTTCTATGCCTTCTGGTGCCTTAGGGAAGCGTACATCAAGATGACTGGCGAGGCTCTCTTGGCCCCATGGCTACAAGACCTGGAGTTTAGGAAATTCAAAGTTCCTGCAGCAAACGCGAAGGCCGCCCTCAATGATTCTGACCTTCTCCTCGGTGAGACCACGACGGAGTTCGAGATTTACTTCAAGGGCGAGCATGTCGAGAATGTTACAATGGAACTCCGGGCACTGGGCCGCAACTACATGGTCGGTACAGCAGTCCGAAATAAAAACGGGAAAGTCAGACTGCGAAATTTCCCGGGTTTCACGAACCTAGCTCTTAACGACATTGTTGCGCGGACTGGCACATTTAACTAGCTGGAGCTAGGCAACGGGCTAACCGTTAACCATACCCATTACCTAGCCTTTTATTCATCGAGAACCCTCTGGTATGCTGTTATTATTCAAACCAAAGGCAGAGAGAAAGATGTGATTGGTATGATAAAGCTTTGTAGTCACGGCAGTCACATTAAGCTGAAAAGCAATTCGCCATCAAGATATTTGATCTGACAGTACATGAACTATCAACCACACCAATTTCCACTCAATCGCCAGTATCGGCCAGTGCTCCTTATCGAACGGTTCACTAATCCACTAAACTTAATCCACGTCGAAGTCCACAAGCCAAATCGCATAGAACCAGCAGCTTCAGAACCGACGTAAGCGGTTGCCTTGTCTCGCTTTAAGTCGCCTTTGTGCCTACTTATAGTCAGAGCCTACTAAAATTATGCACAATATCAACGTCGGAGCGCGACGTCCTTCCGCTTCATGCGATAATAGCTACAGGGCTACTCACAAGCCTGCCACTGGATGCCAACAACAAAGGTGATGTGGCCATCAATAGAGTCATCTGTGAGAAGGCCGGTCGCGCTAGCGACCTTGCTGGTCAAGCGGACCTGGGAGTTGATGTTAAGTGGGAGAGCCTGTCCACAGGGAGACCAGATGGTAGAGGTGAATGGGACGCTGTCAGAGATAGAGTAATCGGTCGAGAGCGGGCCATCAAAGACGGTAGCGCTGGAGACCTGGTTGGGCTGGCCAGAGAAGTAGTAGGTGGCCTTTTGCGTGCCCTGCACGCCCTTGTCGAGAGCGGCGTAGCCACGGAACTGCGTCGTGAAGATGCTGTACTGGAAACCAGATGGGTACTGGAGGTCCAGGTTCAGCTGGCAGTTCTTGCGGTTCTCTGTGGCAGGGACAGTGGGGCCGATGGACGCGACGTAGGAGTCGAAAATGAGGGTGAACCTTGTAGGTGGGTAAGTATCAACTAGTACAATGACGTCTTCGGACACCCACGTCTGTCTATCATCTGAGATGAAGGATCCCACAGAGCCTTGTGGGCATCCAGTTCCACCATAGGAAATGCTGTTGATGTAAACCTGGGATGGGTTAGGAGAGACGGAGCTGCTCGTGCCAGTTGCAACAGGCACATTAAGAGCAGGGTTTGGAACGGCAGCGACGGCGGCGACGCAAGCCAAGAGGGATATGATGGAGATCATATTTATTGATGGGGATGAGTTGTGTTGGAAGATGATGATGGATCTGGATAGTAGAAGATGTGTTTGTGGTGCGCGGATGATAACGGGCTCTGGGGATTTGAGACCTTTATATAGATTTTGTTTAAGTCTTAGCTACTTCGGCGCAGTGATTTCACGGAGTCCAATGGCCGTAATCAATATCACAAAGTAGAATCCTCTAGCCGACATAACCAATGATTGCCGTGGTTCAATCTATCACCGTAGGTTGCGGTAAGAAGCTACTCTATGTTCAACCCGTGCATCCAGGCGCAAAGGGGTGACTCAAAGCTCCCCCGCAGCGTGTGTAATTCTCCCGTCATTACTTTCGGGTCGTACTTCCCCTGTGGCCCATATCAATAGGACGTGGCGTTATGACTATTGTAATATACTATACACGGGTCAGAAGTGGGCGTATGATCAAATGCTGACCATTGCCTTCTGTCAGTATTCGCATGATAAGGTAAAGCGGGATGATTCCCAGAGGATTAGCAATCTGCCCACCACTTACAGCCACATTTCGCAGATATTTGCGGTTACTAGAACGGCCTAGAGCACTCTGGTGAGCTGTTCTGGAAATAAAGCGAGCATAACACAAGGTATCAAGCTGTAGAGGTTTCACAATCCCACCCCAATGGCCTTGTCAGCCAAATGCGGGGTGTGTGAGAGTAACTCTGAGAAGAGCTTGTGACCGATATTGTACAGATATAAATTGAATAAGAGGGGAAGTGCGTCTTCGTATATTAGCTGAGCATGAGCCAGAATCAGGGCAAGCCGCGAGTACCCGGTTGTACCATATGCGAACACAAACGCCCAGTACCTCCGATAATAGCGAGGTGTAAGGGTATGCTTGTACGACATGAATTCAGCCCCGCGCCGAAGTAACCGCCCTCGTGTTTATATTGTAGAACAAAGAGGAAAGAAGTAGACATAACTTTACTCACTCTTTAGAAAATAGAAGACGGCACGACTTACAATATAACAATGCCAGCGTGGAAGCGCCGTCCCCACATGGCGCCTTGTTCCATTAATTCAATTGCAACTAGACAAATGTGGCGTGACCTTCCTTTCGCCGTTTCCCACGCCCCTCGTTGAGGCTTAACCGATAAAAGGAGCCTCAAAAAAAGTGATCAACACAACTTTGTTGACTGTTGGGGCGATTCTGTCGATCGGTTAGATTGCCGAGTACCATGGTTGAAGCAGTTACTGTAATGGTTCAAAGTACTTCCACGAGAAGTTATTACGGTCTGTCTGGGAGATACCTCCGTCAGACGTTTGTTTCCCTTGATCCATGAACTGCGGCCGATATTGTATAGGGACCCTGTCAATAACTGCCGCCGCTAGACGGATGCGTGAAAGCTCATCGACAGGCCGTTCGGGGTATTATCGCTACCATGCTATCGTCATTCTGGTACCTGAGAGGGGGTCGCTATCAATGCATCCAAATTAAGTTATAAGGTTGCAATCCCCTCCATTGGATGGAATTGGAGCTGAGATGTTATGCCACTCGCAAGGCGCCATATTGATGGTATCGGCTCCGATTTTGCCTAAGATTCCGATGGATAGTGACCATTGGACAACCAGCCCATCAATATGTATTCCTTCCGAGATGACAGCATACCAATCGGAGAGGAGTCGACATGCAAAGTAACTGGGCCAGCACGCTTTGTGCAAGGTGGATAAACGCACGAGAGCCCGCGGCGGTAAGCAAAACTCGAGTAACCGGGGCCCATATCGCGTGCGTTTTAGGCCAATGAATTCCAAATTATACTCTCAGCTAAGAATATGACCGCAGGCAATCGCAAGCATGCCAGTATCGAGGCTAGAAGTTCCATTTGTAAAACCATGGGCCAGCTGGTGGTTAATGAGCGATGTAATAAGGCGGGAAGACAGCCAGGGGTTCCTGTCCGTGTCAGTTTATCGGCGTATCAGTGTAAATATGGAACCAGGGCAGCAAGTCATGGGACATCTAAATTCGAGGGTATTCCTCTGAGGAATATATCACCTTTAAAGTGCAGATTGATGCTGTATTTAGCAAGAAGGCCTGGGCAACGCAGACGTGACGTCCGGTTTAGATTGCTCGCTAGCGGATTGCGGGGGCTGGAAGCTCCCTGACGTTTTTCCGTTTTCAGATTGGTTGAGCTCTCCCAAACAACACCTGAACGGCAATTGACCACGTCTCACACCTGGTCGAAACAAAACAGCCTGAATAGCACAACATATTGAAATATCGGAATATTGGAATATGAAGGTCCCCACGCTCGTGATGGAACCGTCTCGCCCGAGGCGCTTATTGACTGATGACAAGCCAAGAAAGGGCACAGTGTATGCGGAATCTATCTGGGGTTTGGAAGCGCTGGGCATGGGTAGCCTGTCAACAGTTCATAAGGCGTTGTTCCTTCACACTGGATATCAGTAGTATGTACACATTTATCACTGGCCTTCACGCCGGCCATAATGTGCCATATAACACGGAGAATTTTGTTCTGCGCCGTACATTGTGGCTTGGCGTTGGCGATGCCCGCAGGCTGCCCTATCATTCACCTTCCTGGACCGCACCGCACAGTCTCCTCGGACTGTGATACAGCCACCGGGGTGCCATTCCTCAGCCTGATGATTCCAACACACAGTCTAGAACTCAGTTGACTTTGACAAACTTAAGAAGCTACTCTCGCTACGGCAAGTGATACGATTTGTAGAAGGGGCTATGAAAAGCGAATGCTGAATAACAAGGCCGTCGAAATATAATCACCGCGTGGACTTGAATAAATGACAGTATTTGTTTGCTATGTACAATAACTCATGCAACTACCCTATTTACTGCCAACTGTCCTCCTCTTGTCGTGCAAACGGTCGTATAGTTTCGAACATCGTACCACAATCTTAGAACATCGCATCGCATCACACTTGACCTTCGTCTTCAGTATGTGAGGTATAATGTTTTACCTCAAAGCACACCAATACCTTTATTCCATATTACTATGGGGCCCAGACGGCGGGTCCTGGGCAGGTGTAGGTCGTTGCGGTGCTAGAGTAGATATCAATCTATAACACATGGTCAGCAAGGCTTACAGATCATAGCTCGGTGTTACTTACGCTGACTCCCGGGTCACTCGCGCTGGCGTAGCTTGGAATCTCAGTCAGGAAGCTTGCATCCGGTGACTGTCCGCCGCCTCCGGAGATGACAATCTGTGCACACTCGGGGTAGAACTGCGGAGTATTTGCCTGGTGAAGAGCCAGCAGCTCGTGTCTAATGAGGTAGTTTCCGTCTGCTATTGCGGCTGGGATGGTGCTCTCCCAGTATAGTTGATCCATTACGACGGCGGTTCCCCAGCTCGTTCCACTGAGAGGTGGTGCGGTCATGCCCATCTCATCAATCTTGAACCAGCCAGCCCCTGACCCATCACAGGAGGCAAAGTCGCCGGCACATTTAAATAGCCAAACCATGACGGGCCCCTGTGCGTGCGTCCATTGCGACCAGAGAGCTCTAACTTTTCCGCCAGCTGTGACTGGAGCTGAGAGGGGCGCGGATGTGCCACCATTGCATCGCATCATTGGATCAGAAACCGATAGTATGGGATTGTAGTCGGACCACTGTCTCTCAATGGTTTCAGGGCCACTTCCAGGACTGAAGCCTTGATAACCTGGGTAAGTTACCCCATCAATGACATAGCTGGTAACTGCGCCATGGGCGGCAGCCTTCACAGCCAGCAGGGCTGCAACGGTAAACAGGCTAGAGGCAATCATTTCGATATAGTTTTTTGTGGGATCGATATCAATAATATCTAGTGTGTTGTTGATGCAATATGTCTCCGAAGCAGAGTAAGTCGGTGGGAGATTTCTCACTTTTATATACGCCTCATGGCCACGACCCTTGCACTTACCTACGACTGGCAACTCGTCAGCATGCTTCCTATGATCCTAAAGCGCGTTATTTTGCAATGCGCGTGATATACTTGCTGCCCAAAACCTGTTGCAAAGAAGGTAAATATATTGCATTCAGGAGCGATCTTCTCCATTTTTGTTGCGGAGACCGGGCCGTGCTATCAATCCGCGACAACACCGTCTCGCAAACTTGAAAATGGAGACGCTTCTGAGAACATGATTGGGTGACTCGGCACTTTTATAGAATAGGCAAATAGGGTTAATTCCGAAACATGGAGATGGAAAGCTTGTCTTGTCTTCAGAGGGTTCGCTGAATTGAACACAATAAGGCACCGGCACTTAGCGATCGTTCGTATGTGGCCGAAATGGTCAGTGATTGCCAGATGTGTTACCAGGAAGAAACCTGAATGGGGCGACGTTCGTGAGGAAGAAGAAGGGGAAGGGTGATCTGGTTCTGAAGTAGCGTTGTATGGATTAAATCCCACGAGTTTAAGAAGTGGAGTTGGTGTTTACCTGTCACCAGGTCTCCAAGAACGGCTCTGTTGCCGGCTTCTCGTGCCGCCCATAATAAAAACTCTGGGGGGGAGGGGCTGTGCTGTGGGGATCTAATTTAATGAAGGCTCTTAATCACTTGGGGTTGTAGCTATGATCTTATTGCCGGTCCTGTTAGTAAGTAAAACGAGTTATTGAGAAATAAATTCGAAGGACAAATTTATTGGCTTCAATTTTAATATCAATGTATAACAGTCACGTGTTGAGAGACCTCACCAGGAACTACAAAATTTCATCACTAATCGTAGACCTCTCTAAAAGTTTGGTTGTGTTAAGTCCTACTGCGGCCTGGTATACGAAATATATCCTGTGTTGGAGAAGGGTAATCTAAAGCACGCGCCGACGAAGTTGGATTACTCGGATTTGGGGACAAATTGAAACACGAGACGAGTTGGGCCTTCCACCATCATGGCCATGAAGACAATGGCCTAGCACTACAATTATCAGGACATTTTATATTGTCACACCACTGCCCTCTTGGGAACTGGTATATGTGATGTGGTATGTGTTGATGATATAGTCGTCTTTGGCATTTTGTGGATTTCCAGTGTTGTGAGTGGCGACTCGTTGATTCATCACACCAGCCACACACCTCCCTATCCAGTCAAGCCACACTACGTATCTATGTAGACAAGGCTTCGTCAACCTTGATATCCCGCTTCCACCCACTACATTCATATTGTACTGTTCCATACCTCTCTCTACCTCTCCTACATATCACGATTAGAATACGAAACTCCTGCGCTTTATAATCTCGACAATATCAACGATACGCTTTAGCTGGATGCTGTCTCATTCGCGCACTCTACAGCCTGAGAGCTGAGCGGCCGGCCCCACAGCCTCGTGGCTACCACATCACCGCCATCATGAGGACTCCCAGGGTCTTCATCCTCCTTACCTTGGTCTTCGCATCATTCACGCTTCTGATATTATCCTTACGATCTTCTTCTAAACCTACCGAGCATACCGAAAATCAGGCGAAACAGGACAGTAGTGGGGTGCTCAACACCTTTCGCATCATTCACGCTTCTGATATTATCCTTACGATCTTCTTCTAAACCTACCGAGCCTACCGAAAATCAGGCGAAACAGGACAGTAGTGGGGTGCTCAACACCCTCTCATTCAATACGCCTCTGTCGCTCTTCCCACCGAATGCTATCATTAGCTTGACCGACGACAATACAACTTCCTTCCTTGCTCGACCTGCAGCGTTTGGACCCCCTCTACCATCTACAGGCTTAAGCGGGCAGCTCTGGGTTGGAAGTGGATTTGGCGATGACAGTCTTCGCCATGGCATCATATCGACGGGCGGGGAGGGCGAGCTGGGCTGCAGCGACGTCATGCCCGACGGAAATAATATTGTTGCGCGACCTATCGACAAATTGTTAACATCTACCACACCAAATAACAGACACAGACGGGACGCAGCTAGAAACGCCATACCGGACGATGGGACTGACGAGAACCGCTATAACCGCTATAACGCGGTGACAGATGCCACGGTCGATAGGCGGATGGTCAAGAGCAGCACGAACTCCGGCGCCAGCCATGCCGATATCCAATCTATCCAGGAAAGCGCTGAAATTGCAGGAAAGGTCGTCATGCTGAGCAGAGGCGGCTGCGGCTTCCTTGAGAAGGTCGAATGGGCACAGCGCAGGGGTGGTATAGCGGTTATCGTGGCGGATGACACTCGTGGAGGCCCATTGATTCAGATGTATGCTCGCGGCGACACGTCAAACGTTACCATACCGTCTGTGTTTACATCGCATACAACCGCCCATCTATTGTCATCTTTGATTCCCCCTGGTACATATATCGAGGATGCATCCAACGAGAACGGGGATTCAGTGGTCAAGGTTAAGCACTCAAAGAAATCAAAGCGAAAGGGGAAGAAGGGATCGAAGCAGCACAAGTCTCGAAAGGGGCCGACTGGTGCGGTACCAAGGGGTTATACTGTTTCTTCGAGAAAGTCTGGTGAACCCGCCGTAGCTCAGTCGCGACGTGATTCTTGGCTAGGGCGCCTGATTTGGGGCTCCACGCCAAGTCAATTTGCTAAGAAAGACATCCTGGACTGGGTCATAGTTGATGAGTGGGATGACAAAGTCCCCGTGACAGGTGCAAAGGCTGGCAGCAAGGACAACGTAGCCTCGAAAGATACCCCCAAGGACGGTCTTGATATTGGCGTCCATGACTGGAGGGACCCCGACTTTATTAAAAACGCTGGCAGTGACAACTCAAAACCCCCCGAAGAAGCACAAGGAAGTTCCCGCAAAGTCCAGAACAAGTCTCCCATTGAGAGGTTATACACTCCATCTGCCAACGCCGAAGAAAAAAATTCGAATTCCGACCTCAAGGGTGACAGTACAGCCATAGGAAGCGGCGAATATGGCAAGGGGACTTTATTGCCCGACACGAACACCGAAAGCCACGGGGCTGACAAGCCAGGTTTATTTTCTAAGTTATTCGGCGACGGTGGTGAGAATGACACTAAAGAACCTGGAATGGACAGCGACTATGATGACGATGGACCCGACTACGACAATGTACATGAAGGCCTATGGGTGACTTTAACCCAAACTAGCGGGGCTACGCCATTCTTCGATACATTACTAGTGCTAGTTGTCAGCCCACTCGTTACTTTGACAGTAGTATATACTCTTCTACTCGTTAGGTCGCGGATTCGACAACGCCGATGGCGCGCTCCCAAGTCTGTGGTTGAGAGGCTCCCAGTGCGCACGTATCGGACGATTCGTACGACTTCGAGTGACCAGTCGCGGCAACCTTCACCTTCGAGTTCGTCCCCGACAACCCCTCTACTGCAGCAATCACCTACACGACCCCGGCCGCGTTCTAGAACAACCTCTGGTCTCCCCGAACCGACAATCGTATCTCGTACGAATTCAGGGGATCTAGAAACGCCCAGACCGCGCCGCGCAAACGAGCGCGAGAAGAAGGGCGACTGGAAAAAGTACATGGGTAGACAGGTGGAGTGCGTCGTGTGTCTTGAGGAATACGTCGACGGCGTAAGCAGGGTTATGAGCCTCCCCTGCGGTCATGAGTTCCATGTTGATTGCATGTAAGTTTTTCTCCTCCACGCAACGAGAGTGTTACAGCTAACGAAACCTCAGCACCCCGTGGCTTACTACGCGCCGCCGAACATGCCCGATCTGCAAAGGCGACGTCGTGCGATCGCTAGCTCGAGGTGGATCCTCCAGCTCTATCCCGCGGTACGAGCCTTACCGCGATGATAGCGACGAGGACGAGGACGACCTGCAGTCTCAAGTGGTAAACACCATGAATGAGTCTCCAGCTGCTGGCCGTCCAATTTCCCCCGGCGCGACCAGCCTACCTACGGCCGACACCGACGTTGAACGCGGTATCGTTCCCCCGATTTCCTCGCCGCCGCGAAGCTTGGGAACGACTGGCAGCTGGCTCTCTAGCATTGCGGCGCGGCTTGGGATATCGTCGCCCCCAACGACAGAAGAAGATCGCACGAGGTAGATCCTCTGCACTGTGATCGTAATGAGCGCTAGGCGTTGTTCTTGTTTGTACCTACATTGGAGAGGAGGCTGTTCTGGTTGGCATCGGTCGGGGAGTCTTTTGGGGGCGTTATACTTATAACTTTCCGCTCAATGGTGTCGTGCGAACCTTCGTAACCCATCACCAGTATTAATGATGCATCTGGTGATTCCATTGGAATTCTAACCGATGATCCTACTATCCGTATCGTTGATCGATCCATAATATGATAATTGTTTTGCGACCAAGACCCTTTTACTCCACATAAAAGAATTACACTGCCCCTGAGAGGAGCTCTGTTTACTGTGCTCCGGATGACAAAACCGCATAATCATAGGACAATCTGCAGAGCAGCATACCCACAAATAGTCACGTATCAGGAAAATTTACCAAGCATTTTTGGTGTCTCGAACACAAAATAACACAAAATAAGATTCTACGTAACCAGCCATGACAATTTACTTCACTGACGGTTTTGGAAATCCATCGGATACGGTTAGGGTCCATATGCTTATTTTTCCTAGCGTTGATGAATCGCCACCACCCACCCATCACAGGGACTGAACTGGGACTTGGTACGTACCTTTACAGGGACACACCACCGTCCAGCCCACGAGCCTTGCAAGGGGGAAGGTCAAGATTCATTTCCATTCTCCACAATCCTTCCGAATCCCTCAGCCCTCCTTTTTGGTCCTCATTTCATTGTTTTTCCTTTCAACACAGCACATATATACACCACATACAGCATATACCGCATATACAACATTTATAGCACACATAGCACGTACGACACACGCTTCGCCCCTTCGCTGGTCAGGCCCCTCGTGTCAGCTGTCTGGCCGTGATGGCAAAATTGGGCGACATGATTAGCACGATCCGCTGGCGCAATGTGGTCCTGGTACTCGTCGTGCTGACAGCGCTTCACTTCATCTTTATTGACGACACGCTACGAAATTCATACTCATCATATGGTGTCCTGGACAACGAGCATGGCGCCGTCACCGAGCCGGCGAAGGTGCCTGAAGCCAATGCGCCCGTAGATGTTCCGAAGACGACCACCGAATTGGCGAAGCCCTCTGCGAAGCCTGCGGATGCCAAACCAAGCGGCGGCGACTTTTATGCGGATGCTGGCGCGGCAGCGGCGGCGACGGGCGCAGATAATGAAACTGCCGCGGAACCAATGGCGCCGGCAGCGCCCAAAACAACATTTACACCTGCGCCTTTCGACTCGGGCGATAAGGATGAATATCTCGCTATCTGCGTTTCGGTCAAGGACCAGTACCTCGATCTCCTGGAGTGGCTAACGCACCACTACCATCACCACAATGTCCGACGATTCTATCTGATGGACGACGGGTCCACACCAGTCCTTGCGACACTGAACTTCAGCAGTGCCGTCGACCCGAAAGCCATCACCCACCGCTACTACCACCCCGCTACCCGCCTATTAAAGCACCAGCAACTCGTTGCATACGATGAGTGCATCGCGCTCTTCGGACACAAGCACAAGTGGATGGCCTTCCTTGACGCCGACGAGTTCCTCGAAGTCCGCGGCCAGGACACGTTGCACGGCATGCTCAAGGAGCTCGACGGCGACGACAAGATCGGCGCGCTTGCCGTCAACTGGCAGATCCACACCTCGTCTGGCCTTTTGAAGCGCCCCGCCTCGTCGCGCAAGTCCTTCGTGACTTGCATCGAGGACTACGATGACCCGGGACACGACCCAGGATTCGGCAAGGAGAACGAGCACATAAAGACGATTGTCAAGACCAAGGCGTACGAGAAGCCGCTCAACCCGCATAAGTTCCAGCTCAAGGACGGGGCGCTCACGGTGGGCGAGAAGGGCGATACTGTGGACCGCTTCGCGTGGCGCGTGCCGATTACGAGGGATCGCATCTCAGTGCACCACTTTGCGTCGAAGAGCAGGGAGCAATTCGAGGCGAAGATTAGCCGCGGCAATGGGATGGGAGATCCAAAGGGGTGGGAGTGGTGGAATCACACGGAGGGGCTACCCGATTATAAGTGTGAAGAGATGACGAAATATGACCCGTAAATATAGTTGGAGGGATGGGAGAGGAGGTGGCTTCGGCATCGATTGTATTTTTGCGATATTCTGGGCAGTTGGAGGTGTCTCATTTCGGCTAGGAGTTTTTTGTTTTGTTTTTGGATATACTACTGGGGATGATGAGACGCTGGTTTAGATTGTATATATAGCCCAAAGTGCCTGTCAAGATCACCGTGTTTACTATATTAATATACAAATCACATACTTGTACAGCACTCTTTTATCTCTGGATTTCTCCTTCGCGCACATGCTCACTTTATCCAAGTAATGTCCAAGCTGTGGCGCTATCACGATGATGCTATCATGGGCTCCTATAAAGCCAATTTTTTCGAGAACGAGAGGACGGAGAAAAGTCGCACCGAAGCCCTATGGCAATGGTTATTATGGCCCAACCTATGACGTACGAGCCATACGCACAGGTGATGGCACCGTGTGATCTACAGCGAGTTCAACTTTCTTCGCACTATATAAAGTTCGGAAATTCTCCAGCCTGTAGCAAACAGACGCGTTGACGATATTATTCTTCAGATCTTATAAACTGCAAATATGTCTTTCGTAGAGAAGTCAACGGCCAAGGCGAAGGAGATCGCGTATGTTCAATGTACTGCTTGGAACGAAATGCGTTTGATACTGATATTCTACCAGGGCGGAGGATATTTCGAGGGCCAAGGAGCTTGCCTTCAAGGCGGCCAGCTCTGGCTCGTTTTGGTATCCCATCAAGGTGAGTGGCTAGTCGTAGTGTCAATTGCGTCAATCTGACTATCTACAGGGCATTTTTTACTTTGTGTATCACAGAAATCTATGGTAGGTAGCACGAGCATGTGTTCATTGGGAGTACTAATGCATACGCTAGGAAGCCGTTTACTTCAAAAATTCTCTCTACATTGACCCTGTCGGTCTCTGTGGTTTCCTTCATGTTCATCTTCACCTATATCCCCCAGGGTATGTGGTACTTTGCCCACCACCTCACCTGGTGTATTCTGACGTTACCCAGTCACGATTCTATTCTTTACCAGCGGACCACTGGCTCCTTTCTCGGCGATTCTGCTCATACTAAGCGAGAGCTCGACTATCATCAACATGCTCGCTAGATCGTTCTTGATCCGCGAAGCTTTGGACGACACGTTTGATGCCGTCCTATTGACCAAGAACGAGGATGTATTAGTATCTGGTGGACGCAAACTAAACAAAAGTACCGATCCGATCAGTCGGGTATGTATTGACAGGCCCCTCTGTCACGTCATGTATGTATGCTAACGGACCCGAAGCTTGGTGCCACCATTAAAAACCCGTTCCACAACTTTACGCCAAAGGCAATTATCAGGTACGAGTCTCATTAATGCAAGGGATGCAGCAGAGGCTAATGTACACGTACACAGATACGTTATGTATCTGCCGCTCAACTTCATTCCGGTGGTGGGAACAATTACGTTCCTGATCCTGCAGGGCAAAGGTCGGGGTACATGTAAGTCCAATCCGTCGCCTGTCGTCTATACAGCACTAACCTACTTGATTAGATGCACACTCACGCGTAAGAGAAAATTTGGAGCTTTGGGAAATGTCGACCCTTTGCTGATATGATATAGTATTTCCAACTTAAGAAGATGAGCGCTTCTAGTCAAAGTACCTTTGTGCAGAATAATGCTGGCCCTTACACTGCGTGAGTAGTGCCCCAGCGCGGATATGGATTTCCAGCTGACTGTTTTGAAGGTTTGGCATTGTTGCTTCGCTGCTTGAGATGGTCCCTATCGCGTCCATTTTCTTCTCGTTCACGAACACAGGTGAGTTTCTAACTTGGTTGTCCGAAGGATAGAACTAATCGCCTGCTAGTGGGCGCCGCGCTATGGGCTTCCGATATCGAGAAGAGCAAGAACGGGATGGATGATCTTGCCAATCCGGATTCGGTGGAGCTTAACGATAAGGGGGAGTAGAATGGCGAGTATAGACACATGTTGCTGTCGCTTCATGGCTGGATGAATGCTTGACTAATCAGCGTAACGTTTTGCACCTGTTTGAAGGATTCCATAATCAGCGGCGGCGTTGGAGTCGCCCTCTGGATCTTGTATATGATGGCTAAAGAAATTGGTAGCTATAGTATCTGATGTATAAATGGAGCAATTTGGATGTGGCATCTGTTATTTTATAGCAAAGTCAGATAATATCAAGACATTCAAAGCCCTCCGTATATTTCGAGAGCAAACACCTCCGATCCCAAACAGGAAGTTTCTCCAACACCTCTATTACACCCTCCCCACCCTTTACCCCACAGCCCATGTGGCTCACTCCCCCTTCCCACCTGCAAACCTAAACACCCCCCCAAACCACACCTTACACCCCACCCACTTTCCTCCCCTCTGTCCCAACGCTTCCAAATCCCCCTCCTTCACCGCTCTTTCCCCCATCTCCTCCACAACCTCAAAACCCCAGTTCCTCCCTGCCTCCACCACCTGCTCAATACTATATACAAAGCTCACCCCCCTAACCTTCTCTCCACTCTCCACATCCATAAACCCCGCTTGCCCCCTTCGCCCCATCTCCTCATGCATATTAGTAAGCAGCAAGTAACCCCCTTCCTTCGTAAGCAGCTTCCTTACAGACCCGAAAAAAACGTCAAGGGGTAAATGCTCAAGCACCAGCGTTGATACCACACCGTGCGCACCGCATGCGTCCTCAGGCGGTGCGGCCCCTGATAGCGCATCGAAGACGTGGAAATCGGTGGAGGGAATAGGGGCGGCGCTACCGGCAGTGATGGCAGAACAGCGCTGTCGTGCCATATCGAGCATGGAGGGGGATAAATCGAGGGCGTGGATGGAGGATAAGTTGGTGCTGGATGAGGGGAGGATGAGTTTAGCGGTGTTGCGGCCGGTGCCGCAACCTAACTCCGTAATTTTGGCATCGATGGGAGGCAGGAGGGCGAGAAAGTGGGCGAGGAAAGGGGAGAGGCACAGGTCGTCGGTTGTTTGGAGGATATTGCCGTCAGTGTCGTAGACCTGGGGGGTTGGTTAGAGGCGATCTTATGGGAAAATTGAGGAGGGAGCTGGGACGTACTTTTGCCCAGCGGTGGTACAGCTCGGCAGTGCTGACGGATGCGATTTGTCTGGCAGTTTTGGGGGCCTCCATGATTGTCTGGTGGTGTTTGGTGGATTACATTATGAAGGATGAGGCTGTCGGCGTCAATTATAGGTTCGTGACGGTAGGTAGTGAGTCAGACCGATGCCAAGTTTATTAGACTCGACGTGTTGAACGCGTAGGACTCCTTTGAACTGAGTCTGTCGATCAATTTCGTATCGAATAATGCATAGAGTTTATTTTCTAAGAAAATTTGCTTCATGAAGTTAATTTCTGTACCTAATATTTGATGACTTATTCCTTTCACTCCGCTTTTTGCCTTTTGAGTATCCAACGCTGAAACCATGAAAGGATTGTAATTATATGTGGATGTAATTGTAGCTGCAATCGTAACCATTCTAATCTATCTATCTGCTCTCGAATACGAAAATAGTTAGCATAGTCACCACCAATGCTGACTCCTCATGCTGTACTTTCCCCTTTCCACGGTGCGGGGTAACCAGCACTCTCGGTATTTCGCGGTGCTTTCTTCGAGTGAGGTAAAAAAATCCTCAGGCAATATCTGGAGCCCGTGAGACACGAAATGCAGCAAAAATCACCCCGGCGGCAGCGCACGCAAAACGTGCGGGCCGATTCAATGTCATTTCTAAGAATGCACTGAAATCGGACCCAGTAGTGAGATGGTACATTGTCTACCGCTAGTACATTTGAGTCGGCCTGACTTTCGCACTAATTTGGCAATTTGGCTTGGACGTTTACTACACCTTTGTTCCCGCAAGTATGTCGCGACGTTCTTTCCCTGTCTCTTTACTTGACTCTTTAAGCTCAATATTACTTTCGCCTGGGGGGGTCACACCACCGCTCTCACCACTTGCCCCTTTTTCCTCCGGCCTCGTAAGCCCTCTATCCTTGATCAAAAAGCAGAGCAGAAAACAAACCCCCATCAGCGGCACCCACATAATAAAAACACTCCTGGAACCAGCCAGATACGCGTCTAGGACCTCATCCTTCTGTGTCCCGGTCACATATCCGGAACACTCAACGTAGATTCTAGAATCGAGTCTCGGAAGTTCATCGGTATCGTAGTGGACGCCGAGATTTTCTTTGTCAGCGAGTTCGAGAAAACGGAAGCGGAGAGAGCGAGGCCGATGGCGCCACCGAGCGAGCGGAGGAAGTTGCGGAGGGAGATGACAACGGCGCGGTCGTGTTTGCGGCTGTGAGCCTGGGCGGCGACGAGGGTGGGCTGGAAGACATTTCCTACACCTGCTCCTTCCACTACCAGGATGACGACTATCTGCCACTTGGGAATTGTGCGGTTGAATAGGAGGATGAGACCAGAAGCAACGAACCAGAGGGTGTAACCCAACCAGATTACTTCGCCGTAGCGTTTGCAGCGCGAGACATACTGGCCGCTTAGGATGGAGAAGATCGACTGAGAGGCAACGAAGGGAATAGTAAGAGCAGCGGCCGTAAGTGGCGAGTACTGGCGCGCGTTCTGGTAGTAAATTGGGAGGTAGTACATGTGAGAGTAGTAGACGATGCCAAACAGAAAATTCTGGATGAGGATTGCGAAGAGGGCGGGCTCGCGAAAGAGGCGCAGCTGGATCATGGGCATGAGGGCGATTTTCCACTCGACTAGGATGAAGATCACCATGCAGACGGCGCCGAGGGTTAACATGGAGATCACCATGGGTGAGGCCCAGAGGAAGTACGTTCCGCCGCCGGAAACGGGAATGAGAAGGAGGAGGATGGCGCTGGTACTGAAAATGATGCCGTAGAAATCGATAGCGCGGATCTTATTTTTTCGGTCTCCGGTGACCACGCTTTTAGGTAGGATGAAGGCGACCATTATCCCTGAGAGGACGGCCAGGGGGGAGATGCACCAGAATAGGCCGCGCCATGTTGATTTCTCGACGAATGCACCAGCAAGGAAAGGTCCAATGGTATTTCCAAGGCCTATACAGCTCCCTAGAATGCCTTGATATCTACAAATCAAATTAGTTTTCTACCTGCTATCAATTGGGTGCGAAGCAGCGCAGTATTGTGCGTGTATTGGAACTCACTTTCCACGGTCTTCAAGCGTCACAATGTCAGAGACAATAATCATAGCCAAAGCCCCGATTCCACCACTTCCAATACCTGCTATGCCTCTGAATGCATATAGCTGCGGTCCTGTCTTTGCAAAACTGCAAAGTAAATCTCCGAAGGCTAGAAGCCCGACACTTCCCAAGAAGACGACCTTGCGGCCAAATATATCAGAGAATCGGCCATAGAGGACCTGGAAAACGGTATTCGCTATTAGACTGGACGTACCCGCCCAAGCAATCGTCTTGGCACAGTTCAGATCCGCCCCGATTGTCGGTAACGCGATACCAATGCTATTCTGGTCAATGAAACTGATGAGTAGCGAGAAAGCTAAGCCAGCGAAGACGACAACCAACTTGCCTTTCGGCAAGATGTTGGTCTCGACGCGGAAGAGCTCGTCTTGAGCCATGGCAAGCTCGTCACATATGACCCTTTAAATATAAAATCGAGAAGAAATGACTATGAACAGAAGCAAGTCATAGTTTCGTTTCAGTGTACAAAGATGATACCGATATCGCTAGCGCCGCCGGCCCTAGAGTAGTTTGAAGGCCGACATGATTAATTATAGCACCTTTGTAAGGATAAAATCGAGAAGAAATGACTATGAACAGAAGCAAGTCATAGTTTCGTTTCAGTGTAAAAAGATGATACCGATATCGCTAGCGCCGCCAGCCCTAGAGTAGTTTGAAGGCCGACATGATTAATTATAGCACCTTTGTAAGTCGTCAGCACGAAGCCACTAGGCAGTGCGGGGACTGGTTCATGGATTAGCCCAGTGAAAGGAGGGCTGTAATGAAGCATTTCTCACTGGGCCAGATCATTTCCTAATCCCAGCAAGTTATCCGCAAATACTCCGATCTTGCCGCTGTATCCGGTGTGGGGGGAAACGGGACCTTATGTGTAACACATCGCCGGTCTGATAGATATTGTCACCAATGACTTGAAACGACTATAGGAATGATATAAAGCGATATAAAAGTGCCCCATTTCCCTTCCAGTGGCATCCTTTCCAGTGACAGATGAGCGATTAAAAGTGGACCATCAAAGGGCTGTAATTAAACCCTGCGCACATCGATACTAGGTGTATGAACTAGCCAGAGCCTTACTTAAATACAACAACGAGGATGTCGCTCATTGTTATCAAGACATAAGAGTCTCGCTGGTCCTCCGAGTCTAGATTATCAAAAGATGACATACACTGGCTGCGGCGGCAAATATTTACATCACGTGACAATTCACTTCCCAATTAGGAAGGCGCGACCGAAAGCTATAATACAGGTAGAGTACTAGAATATCGTATTAGGAAGCGACGATGTTGGAATGCCAACGGAAGGAGATAGGCGCCCTCTATATAGTCCATGGAGGATATCTGTTTCCCCTTTTTTGTTCTGTTGTTCTGGACATATGGACCTCTTGTAATGCATTCCACAGCGGCCCGGTAGTTTCTCCGCAATCCGTTTCTCCGTGACGTATCAACGAAGCTCTCGACTTCGGCCCGTAAAGTCCAGCCGAGGCTGCCAGATACCATACCTTTATCCACGTTCCTCTGTTCACCGCCGGCAATACATACTCGACAGAGCAAGCAACGAGGACGACTATGATCTATGAAAGGATAGGTTCGTGATATAATAATGTTAACTTGTATAGCCATCTTGACCCCTAATTGCTAACGTGGCCATCTTTCATAGCTATCTGAAACCCTGTTGCAGCCCCGCGCCAGCGCCTCGAACCCCACCAAGGGAAACCCCACCAAACAACCTCACCTCCCCCACCATTCCTCCTGAAAGCCAGCCATCCGCGATATTCACATAACTACACCTTGCTCTGTTGTACCGCATAGCACTGTCGTGAAACGATATACACTATGTCCCTCCCAGGCGCATCTCAACGGCCGCGTATCTCTCGCTCGAACACTGCGCAGCGCGCTGAATACGACTACTTCTCTGACAACCCGCCGCCGAAGCAACTCGAGACTCATTCCAAACTAGCTCAAGATTTTATCGAATACCATGCGGCTGCCAATAACCGCGTCGTTCTGATAACCTCCGGGGGCACTACTGTCCCTCTCGAGCGCCAGACGGTGCGCTTCATCGACAACTTCAGCGCTGGTACTCGCGGTGCCACGTCGGCCGAATACTTTCTCGAAGCAGGGTACGCCGTCATCTTCCTGCACCGGCAATTCTCGCTGTTGCCCTATTCGCGGCACTATTCCCATGCCACCGACTGCTTTCTCGACTTCCTATCCGAGTCCGCCGACGGGACCGTGGTCGCGAACCAGGAGCACCAGGACAAAATGGTCCACGTGCTGCGCAAATACAACGCCGCCAAGGCCAAGAACCTTCTTCTTACCCTCCCATTCACAACCATCACCGACTACCTCTTCATCCTACGCTCTGTGAGCCAACTCATGCGCCCACTCGGCGCCCACGGTCTCCTATACCTCGCCGCCGCCGTGTCCGACTTCTTCGTCCCCCCCACCCGCATGGTCGAGCACAAAATCCAATCCACCGATGCTGTCAAGAACCGCGCACCAGCATCCCCAGGGGGCTCCAACCTCGGCATTGTGGACCGCTCCCCAGGTCCCATTGCTTCTCCCCTCGACACCACCAATGACTCCCCAGGCTCCGAAGACGAAGTATTCGATAATTTCGACTCCTCACCGCGCGTGCCGCGCTCCAAGAGGCTGATCGTAGACCTCGACCCCGTGCCTAAGTTCCTCAAGAACCTCGTCGATGGCTGGGCACCCGAAGGCATGATAGTCTCCTTCAAGCTAGAGACTGACCCCGAGATCCTCGTCCACAAGGCCGAGTACAGTCTCGAGCGTTATCAGCACCATCTCGTTATTGGTAACCTGCTTAGCACTCGCAAGTGGGAGGTGGTGTTTGTAAGCAAGAACCGCGCAGTGGAGGGGTCTCGCATGCGCGAGGAGTGGATCCGTGTCCCGAGGCAGAGGCGTGGGACGGGAGTCAAAGACTGGACCGGAAAGGCAGCACTGCCGGTGGTGGGCGATAAGGTGAGCGTAGCGGACGCGATTGAAGGCGAGAGGGGGCACCCGAGCGACCCAGCGGACTTCATGGGCGAGCCGGAGATTGAGATTGAGGGGTTGATTATCCCGGCTGTGGCGGATATGCATACGGCGCACATTAAAGCGCATGCGAAGGCGGTGCCGGTCGCTTAATCTTCGTGTGATTTGCTTGTATGATGCCGAGAGTGGTAGTGGTGTGCATTTATCTAAAAGCATGTTATACTAATTAAACAAAGATCGGTGCACTCTACTCGCCATTTATCACATCACTTATGGAGAAGTTTTTTTTATATTACATCTATTTATTCAACCTAGATACTATAGAGTGTATGGACATACATAAGTCATTTTTTCCAACCTCCCAACTTTCATACGTACTCACATCCCTTCCCACCCTCACTCCCCTCTCTCCTTCGGGAATTCAACAACAACCTTAATCACCAACCCCCCCTCCTTATCCACTGCCTGCCCCGCCATAGCAAACGCATCCTTAACACCTCCAAACCCTGTATACCGGTGTGTAACCAACTTAGTCAAGTCCGGCAGCCCACTCTTTCCTTCACTCACTAGCTCCGCCGCTTCCCGATACACCCCAGCATATCGAAACACACCCAACAAATCTACCTCCCGCAGCGCCGCGGCCGATACAGGCAGCGTCTGCACCGGCGTCCCCATGCCCACAAGCATCACTTTCCCACCGGGCCTAGCCGCCAAAATCGCGGTCTGCAAGCTTGCTTCCACGCCCGTACACTCCATCACCGCATCCACTACCCCTCCCAACTCCTTCGCCATCTCCCTCAGCTCCGCCGCCATAGTCGCTGCGGTCGCGAGATTCGCAGTAACGTCCCCACGGGGCGTGAGCGGGACGACGAAACCCGCGTCGGCGAAAGCATGTTCCGTCGCAAAATTTATACGGAGGGGCTGTATATCGGAAATTATGACGCGATGGCCATTTGCTTTGGCGACGGCAGCGCAGAGGAGACCGACTGCGCCGGCGCCGATGATAAGGATTGTGGAGTTTGCGGGGAGCGCGGCGCGGCGGTGTGTGTGCATTGCTACGCAGAGGGGTTCGATGAGGGCGCCGAGACGTGGGTCGAGTGTTTGGGGGAGTCTGGAGTGTTAGTTGGGGATCATATCGCTGGACTGAACGGACGCACTTATAGCATTTGTCTGCGGGGTGGTTGATCTCGCTCTGGAGCGTGCCCTGGAAATGAGGCCAGCTTTTTGCGCTGCTGCGGAAGCGGAGGTCAGGACATATGTTGTAACGCCCTTCGGCGCATAGGTCGCAGGTGCCGCACGGCAGGCCGACTTCGAGGGCGACAAAGTCGCCGACTTGGAGGGAGGTGGTGTCGGGGCCGACGGCGGTCACGTAGCCGCAGGATTCGTGACCGAGGATTAATGGCTCGCGCACCAGGATGTCGCCATTGCGGTAGTGGTTGTAGTAATGTAGGTCGGAGCCACAGAGGCCGGTAGAGGTGACGCGGACGGTGACTTCGTTGGGGGCTAGGGTGGTGGCGGAGGGGAGGGTTTCCTACGAAGGGTGAGTTGAGGTTTGTGCGGGGAAGAAGGCAACGTACAATACGGATGTCTTTGGGGCCGTATAAGACGCAAGCTGTTACGGAAATCGTGGTCGCCATAATGTAGAGGCAAATTGGAAAGTATGAGTGGGATATTAAGGGGGTTGGAGTATGTTTATAACTCGAATAAAGATGCTGTTGCCAGCCATAGAATGGCGGGGTTCCTCACTGGGCAGGTGTGGGGTAAAATGCGGGGTGGTGGGCGGAAATTCCCCGAGCTTTATCACCAACACACACTCATAATAATTTACCCGGGGCCAGAACGATGGCAGTTGAGTGAGAGTGGAATGGAGATGAGTACATTTATGATTTATTTGTCGAGCCCATTCAAGGCATCAAAAAATCGTCTAATAGCTTAGTTTCATATTACTATATATATACTTCAAATTTGTGCAAGGTATGTGTTAATATATTTATTCACCCAATGGCCCGCCTGGCCTATATAGTTGTAATATCTACTCTAAATCTGTACTTTTCGTCCCGTTCGTCGCAACCGGAATTCTAATGCGCAAAGCGGAAATCAAGTCTGTGTCTGTATTAGAATTGTATCAAGCACCTAGGCAGGAATTGACATTACCTCTTGTTCCCTTCGTCCGTCGTCGTCTCAAGATATATATCCTTCTCCTCCTGTGTCATCGCACTCCACTTATTCTCGCGCGTGTGATTCCTCCACACGTAGTAGTACTTCGTCCCGATAATGAGCACAAAGTTCCACGCGACTAAGCCGAGCAGGATCTTGTTGCCGCGGCGGTAGTCAGGCTTATCGTCCTCTTGGTATATCTATATCGGTAAGCAGGGGCCCCCAAATAGACAGAATATGCCAGCGACGGCTTACATTTGAACCGACGATACTGCTAGCTTGAACAAACATGTTATACAACGCTGTGCCTACTGTTCTTGTTCGTACCGAGCCCGCGTTTCGGCTGACCGAGGCGACTGTATAGAGTTAGTGATAGATTTGTACAGTAATTATTAAAAGCATACCGATGATCGCATAAGTGTACGGAAACCCAACCATTAGGATGCTCAGGGCGTATTTTACCCAGGGACTCGAATTTCCTGGAATAAGTTCGAGTGCGATCAGGAGCGGGAGCGCCCAAATTTGCGAAACCAGGACGATAAAGAACCTGCTATTGATTTTCTCCGAATACCAGGTCCAGAATAGAAGTTGAAGAAGCGTCAGAATGGACCCAGGAATAACCAGGAGATTGGTTTCAAAGGTGCCAAAGCCGACACCCCTCAGCGTCAATGTCAAATAAGCCGTGACTGGTTGGAATGGAGTGCCCCATGTAAACCCGATGAGGTAGGCCGGCCACAGGTCATAATCGCACAGGGCCTGCCAGAAGAGTCCTAATGTAATGCCCTGTCTGTTATGCATGTCGCCCTAATCTATGTTAGCTAATATAATCCAACAGACCGAGACTCTCGGTGAGATGAGTTTTATAGTACACACCTTCCCAGGATCATCACGAAGAACTCGGTTCACCATAATAATCTCCTCTCGCTCCGAAAACCACCCATCTTGTCCTCGGAAGTAACTCGCTGTTTCTGTTGGCGAAGGCGGCAGGTAAAAGAACGATGCTATGCCGATAATTGCCGTTACAATACCTTCGAGCGCAAAGAGCCATCTCCAGCCCTCCAAGCCCAACACACCACGAAGGTGCAGAATTCCGAAGGCGAGGAAAGACGAGATTATACCCGTGAGTGTGTACGAGCCCCAAAAGAAGCTCAAGCGAATGGGCAGCTCTTTGCTCGTGTAAAAGTAACTCAGATAGAGGATACTGTCTGGAATGAAGCCACCCTCGATCAAGCCTAGAAGGGCGCGGGTGGCGTAGAAAGTCGATTGTCCCGTAATCCTGCACTGGCAAATCGCTACGATGCTCCAGCAGATCATCTGAATCGGGATCCAGTTGTCGGGGCCAAGCTTCTTGCTAATCAATTGAGAGGGTAGTTCGGCGAAGAGGAAACAAAGATAAAATATTGTCATGCCGTAGTTGTATTGGTTGGTGTTGAGTCCAAGGTCATCCAGCATGTTGTCGCTCAGCGCTTGGGTGATATTTCCTCTGTCGAGCTGGAGCGCGAAGAACATCAAGCATACCCACGAACATATCCTGTAGTCGAGCTGGTACGCCATTAGCAAACATTACCATCTTCTGTGACCTGGAAACCTTACTGTCCGCACAAGCTTCTTCTCCTCGGACGGAGTCCACTCCGCTGTAGGGTCCCATCTATGCCGACCTTCATATTCTGGTATCGGCTCGTAAAACTTTGTCGAGCCACCTTCTGCGTACGCTTCTCCCCGATGTTGCTTCTGCACGCCCACGGCCTTACTGCTATAATCACTGCCAGATTCCGATATAGTAACTCCTACCTCTGGCCCCTTTGAGATAGAGTAATCCGGAGTACTGTCCGGAATACTGTGCTTTCCCGAAATCGGCGTAATATTCACTCGCGGTGGTCGGTCAATCTGCCCACGCGCCTTGCGCAGAAACCTCACAACCCATGGTTTCTGAACCGGGGCCACCGGTACAGGTGGATCAGGGATAGGCTCACCTGCCATGTCGGCGGCAACGAAGTAAACAAATACGTCAACGATCGAAGGACCGGCGAATGAAGAAAGCCTGCTTTCTAATCGGAGGCGTGCTTCGAATGACCTACTTGACACTGGGCACTGAAACAAGATCAATCAGAGGACCCGAACTCTCGAGCAGCGACAGACGGTATTTAAGTCCTTTCCCAAAGAAGCCATGCCCAACATCCCCAACTTCGGGAGTCGTCAACACAAGCTCCTTCAGGCCTCCTCCTCATACACAACCCCCCACACCTGTAGTAAAGGGCCCATCCCACATCGCGTTATGGCGATAAATTGCGCGATGCCATCGAAGACTGTCACCATATGCGGCCCCATAGCGCGCAGCTAAACACCGGGAGGGGACAAGGGCGGGCATCTCCCGGCGAGAAAGCTTTCTCCAAAGCCCACGTAGTTGACGTCAAGGACAAGAATATCAAAAAGATTAACGGCGACAATGAGCGCCTAGACCAAACAGAGAAGGGAGTTGGTGTGAAGCGACGGGTTCCGCATAGCGATACACACGTAGATCACACCATAGCCAAGGAAGATAACACACAACGCCGACCACCGCGACCGCCGCATGTGAGGACGGCGACAACGGGATTAAAAACGCCGATTGCTACTGTAGTGATATAGGGTAGAGGGTCCAGCATTGCTAAAAGAAGTGATGTGATAGGAGCACAAGGGGGAGCGTTGCGGAGTCCCAACTTACAGGCGTGATGGGTGAAGATGCCATTTTGATAGTCGAGTGCGCCTTATGGCCAAAGTTTCATACTTTGGTCTAACCAGGTCGGCGGTCGGCGTTTAACTTCCCCTGAGCGAATCATGTGATTCGACTAGTCCACCGCAAAACATCCTCCGTCAATGCAGAGGCTCTAGACAAGAATTGTGAACTATTCAAATTCTCACTCCGCATTCCTGTTGCATGGACTGCACGAGACATCACTTGGCTAGCTAAGAACGTCCCAATGCCCGTCGACGCATTCATAACGAGACCCGCCGCCATGTGTGACATCGCGGGTTTATCACATATCCCACACCCCACTCCTTCTTTCGGGGTGAGACTATCCACAGTTAATTATGATGTACATATTCCTCTATGTCTAAGATAATATACCCTTCCTTTTTCCGCGGAAGCTTCAGCACCCACTAGTTCCCCCTCTGCCCCGTTGACCCCCCTGTTCTCCATGCCCTCAATGGCAGCGCCTGCAGCTTCAGCGCCCTCTCCCTAATATAGCCCCAGAATGTGAGTACTCCTATAATAACACACACCACGTTTGTGATGTAGTATCCATCACGCGTAATATTACACACGCCACCGCCATCAACACAGCGGTGCTTATCTACTTCCAGCGCGCAGCTGAACGCCTCAGTCACGAGCGGCGACTTGAGAGCCGCTGATAAGGGCGTTGAGCCTGGCACAGGTGGCACGCACGTCGCCTGAGTGAATTGGTCGACAAGCTTGAGAATGAAGAAACGTGGGAAGGTACCGCCCAAATTCGAGACACTAAATATGTTAGCTCGCCGTTTATACAACGTGGGGGTGGGAGGTCGCCGGAGATATGCAGCGGACTTACGTAGCAAGGAGCGTCATGTACGTCCCTCCGATGACCGGATCAGCGATACGTGCATGGAAAGCGCTAATCGCCACGAACATGACGGTACTGGTGAAGGTGCTGAAAATGTGCGACGCGATCACGACAAGCAGGTATGACGTATCGACGCCATTTGCTGGGAATATCATCACCGTCGCCTGGGCAATCACGGCTGCGACGAGGCGTGCGACGAAGGCCCAGCTCCATAGTCGCATGGGTGTGTATTTGGTGCTCCACTTTCCGGCATAGTAGCCGAGGGCGATCTCGAAGGGGAAGTCGATGAGGACGGTCAGGGCGAGGTCTTCTTGGCTGAAGCCTTTGTCAAGAAGCTTCAGATTTGTTACGGCGTCGTTGGCCTGGAAGCCAATCTTGGCGATTAAGTGGATGATGATGATGGTCTGGATGTTCTTGAGCTTCAGAACTTTCCACATCACCTTATACACATCCCAAATGCCGTCTTCGTTCTTCGTCCTCTCCTCTTTCTTGAGAACTGCAAGGCCCATAGTCACGATCAAGTACGCCCAGCCCCAAAAGGTCAGATAGCCACCCAGTGTCATAACACCTTCCGCGGATGGGGAGGCGCGGAACCATTTGTTGGCGAAGTCGGGCGAGTTGAAGGCCAGGAAGACTGTGTACGACATGAACTGTCCCGCTGTCAATCCAACGGTCTGCGCGGTGGATGCGTAGCTCAGGTTTTGCGGCGACAGCAGCGTGAGTGCCCAGCCGTCAACAGCAATATCCTGTGTAGCACACATGAAGACAAGGAAAAACCACCAGCCGGTAAAATCCCAAACGCCACCTCCGCCTTCCTGCCCTGCTGTGACCATCATAGCCTTGACGTTCGCTCCTAACCAGATCATCCCGAATCCAGAGAGCATTTGAATGGGCAGAATCCACGACTTCCGTCTCCCGAGACGCGGCGTCCAACACGCGTCAACGATGGGACTCCACAGCAGCTTCAGCGAGTATGGATACGATGCCAAGCTAAAAATCCCTATCTGGCCATACGACAAATGCGCTTTCAACAAAAACGGCACCGACCCCGTCGCCAATCCCATCGGCACACCTTGCAAAAAGTATAAAAGCACCAACAGCACAAAGTTTCTCCGGTCTTGCATCGGCAGCTCAAAGAAGCCATTATTCGACGGCGTTGGCGTGTTGGGAACGTGCTCGTCGAGGCTAAACGAGTCGCGGGACATGAGGTTCGCAGTCACAGACTGCGAGTCTAGTGACGCATTCTTGCGCCGCAGCTCGACGTTTCCATTCATGTCGGCGTCGCCGTTGGCGGCAGACGTGGAGGCCGAGAGCGCGGAGGCAGGCTCCTTGTTCGCGCGACGGCTTCGGGCGCCCATGGGCTCGTCCGAGTCGTAGTCGGTGTTATCTGAGCTTGAATCCTCTTGTAGCAGGTGTTGTGTGCCTTCTTTTCCCCTCTCGTTTATTCCCAGGTATCTCCTGTTGGGTCGTGGGGGTCTATTGTTCACTCGTGGGTGTGGGTTGGCTTGGTCGAGGTTGTCAAGCTCAACGTCGTCGTGGCCCTGTAGCGACGCAGGCTGGCTGTGCAAGGGTAGAAGCGAAATACGATTAGAATCCGAAAGTGAGTGTAAAGAAAGGTGAGAGAATGTGTCGCCCTGTGGGGTAGGCATCCATGTGGTTATGTCGAAAAGAATTGGCCTCGATTGGGAAATATGGAGGCCGTCGCGATTCGCCAAAATGTCTTGGTCGTGAGGTGCAAGCGGGCCACTCGTCAGGAACTGTGGAGCTAATTGCCTGAAATGGTCGTTTAGAGTACCGAGCGACGTGTCCTGATTGATGGAGGCGGATCAGAAGGGATGAAATCTGTCTCTGTCACGATATCATATTGCATCCTAAGAACTGGATTTTGCGATACAGCTTCTCATGGCCACGTAGGCAAGAAAAAGTGAGTATTAATTAAAGTAAAGGAGCAAAAAGGAGCTGTAATGTCTCACTATTGCGAAACCTTCATGTACTTATAAATCACCCCACATCACGTGCTTATTCAGATAAGATATGTATAGAAAAATTAAAAGAAGCTTTTAGATCCTCGCAACCAAAAGTTGTAGCTTAGGTGCAAATGGATGCCTGCAGATTAAGTAAAAGCAAGTAAAACGCAAAAAAAAAAATTATAGACCCTTTGAATTAGGTTGTTTAAATAATTTAATAATTGATGCATCAGCCGTGAATCGAACACGGGGCCCATCGATGGCAACGATGGATTTTACCACTAAACCACTGATGCTTCTTGTTGTCAACCTATTGCGTATTTCCACATATGATGGCTTGGGACCCCGCCTGCTCCGTCATCGAACACGGGGCCCATCGATGGCAACGATGGATTTTACCACTAAACCACTGATGCTACTTGTTGTAACCTATTGCGTATTTCCACATATGATGGCTTGGGACCCCGCCTGCTCCGTCCCGTGTCGTCACTTTTGCGATGCGCCACTTGCAAGCGTCACTAGCCTAGCCACTACTTTCTCACCTGTTCTAATCTCTTTTGTTAGTGCTATCCTTATCTGAAAAGTTACCTAGAGAACTGAGTGGTGATCGCATCAAGCTAATAAATGTGACCATGCTTATAAACCAGATGAACGCATGTATAAGCATGCGCAGGCCATTCTAGAACCTTTACCCCGCTGTTCAATAGCCTACGCAAGGTATAAAAGCAACGTATACGTCGGATAGCAAATATCTGCATCTTGCCTTCGCCTGGTGATCAGTTTTTCTATCTAATAACAGCTCCAAAAATCACATCAACACTTGAACACCGTGTACAAGTACATAAGCATGGCCTCTACTACCACATCTGCATCTTGCCTTCGCCTGGTGATCAGTTTTTCTATCTAATAACAGCTCCAAAAACCACATCAACACTTGAACACCGTGTACAAGTACATAAGCATGGCCTCTACTACCACTCCCACCACCACCGCCGTTGACAAATCAAAACCATACTTCCCCTTGGCTGGTGTAGCCCATGACGGTTGGTCTAACGAAGATGAAGCGACGGCCACATGCTTTTGTGGTACCGTGCAACTATCATTTGTAGGTTTTTGCGTTCGAGTCTGTTCGTCTATCTGCCCTGCTCTAATACTTCTAAAATTTAGCCAACCCATGGTCCTGGTTTTGTCGGCTCCTTCGTCTGCAACCACATGCTTTTGTGGTACCGTGCAACTATCATTTGTAGGTTTTTGCGTTCGAGTCTGCTCGTCTATCTGCCTCCTTCGTCTGCAACTGCTCTGACTGCCACAAACTCACTGCATCTGTGCACGCAACCAACTTCACCGTCTACGACACGTACCTAAAGCACCTGCGTGGCCGCGACAACCTAAAGTCTTTCAGTCAATCGCGCACTGTTTTTGTTAAAACGCCCGGCCAGGATAATACTATGACGAATTACTTCTGTTCCACGTGCGGCTCGCTCATGTATCGCATCGGCGCGGCATTCCCAGGCATGAGTATTCTACGCGTAGGCAGCGTGGACGATTTCTCTCTGCACGAGACTAGGTTGAAACCCACAATGGAGCAGTTTACCAAGGACCGTGTGTCCTGGAAACTTCCCACAGAAGGGGCTAAACAGTTTGAAGAAGACGGCTTACACGTAAAGTGACCGGATGTGAGAGGAGGCGAATAGCATTAGGATCAGCGTTGTATCGAAAAAGTATTCTGATTATTTTCAAATCCTCGTTGTGAACTGCAATTTGTAGAGGCGTTCTAATATCTATTTTCAACCCGAAATAGTGATCAAGGCCATCTGGTAGCTTGGCAGTTGTCACAGAGTTTGGGTTACATCCCGCCTTTTATTACCAACAGCCAACTGCACTAGTGAATAGCACCTATCAAACACCATATCAGTGTTCACTTTTGCACCTGCTTCTAAGAGAAGATCGTCCGACTCCAGGCTATTAGTAGAGACTGCCATGAGAAGTGCAGATGACTCTTCGTTACTGTCATACCGAACCGTGTTTGGGTCCGCACCAAAGCTCAAAATCAAGGACCTTATAAAGTGACAAAAGAAAAGTGGCACGTTGAAACTAGGAATGGCCTAGAGTGTTTCAAGGAAATAGAGCAACTAGCAAAACTATAGTGTATTGTAAAAAGAAAAGAAAATACATCGCCGTCACCTACCTCCCATTTGGATCCACATCCCCGGGCCCTAACAACATATCTACAACACCCGATGTGACATCCGCGTCGCCTAGCACAGAGGTATGAGACCCTTCCCACAGAGTGCATCGGCTTCCACATCATCGCGCGCCAGGTGCAAAGCTACTATAACAGCATGCCCATGCATTGCGGCCCACCCGAGGAGGAGAGTGGTGATGGCGAGGTGGCCAGCGCAGACGGCGAGGGCGAGGGGCGTGTGCGTGGGGCGTTCAGCGGTGTCCGCGGCAATGGAGGCGGATGTAGAGGGGTGGGCGAGGAGGGCGGCGAGGTGGCCATTGTGGACAGCTAGAGAGAGGGGCGTCCGGCTGTGGCCGGGTAATGTGCGGCGGGGGAGTGTGTGGCCGTCGATGGAGGGGCTGAAGATGGGAAGGCGATGGAGAATGTGCCTGCAGTATCCCACCTGGGAATTTTGCGCGAACCTCAGCGGTTAGGCAGTATCGTTCTAGCCGGGATGTTGCAGCAGAAACCTTGACTCAGCGTGCTGAATTCCATTGCTGTTCAAGTATCATCTTGGCCTGCCTGATTGAATAAGCGTGAGGATGATTCTCAGGGACTGTCTTCACCCTTTTGAGTGCCTCCTCTGCCTCCTCAAATTTGACTAGCTTAGCGTAGTTGCTAAAGAAACCAAGCAGAACCAGCCGCGTGTACTTGCTGTTGCGACCAAGCATTAACTCAGATAGATCATTGACTAGTCCGAGATACTTGTCCGCCTCGGCGTGCTTACCCTGATAATACAAGCAGGTTCTCAGAACGACTAGATCACGTATCGCCTTAGGATTAGATCTTGTGAGAAACTGGTCGTCAAAGTCGACTATTTGGCAACATATAGAAGCAGCTATGGCAGACCCTCCTTGCTGTATTGGTATAGGCCAACTAATGCGTAAGCTCGACTTTAGCGCATGCGCCTATGTCTCTGTATTGCCTATGCAACGACTTGGTCAGGAGACAACGCTAATGGGGAAACTGGTTTCGAGGTGGCATTACCCTAACTATTATCCTATCAGAAGTTTCTTTGCGGCTGGTTTTGCTGCTCAATCTACACTCTAGATAGGAAAGCATGATGTTTATAAGGTGCTGGATGGCCTAAATTAGTTGGATAGAAAGAGAGTAAAACTTTAGGTAGATTTTATGGCAAAAAAATCGACAAAGAAAGAAGATGAAGTAGAAGTCATTATTATGCCCAGCCTCGTCAGGTCGTGAACTTTGGCGGAGCAGGTTTTGCTCTATAGGGGCCTACGTCGTACAGCACAGAGTAGCACAGCCTTTGCACTACCCACCCATAAGCCAATTACTTAATTACCGCGACGCAAGGATATTCACAGCCCTTGGTGCCAGCCTAGCGTACACTTTGGACATATAATATATCGCAACCGTTCAACCGCTACTACCCATTACACATACTCTATTTAAAGTGAGTATAGATGCGAGAGGGCCAGCTACTGCATATACTTATGAGGTTGAGTGAAAGCGGGGTGTTGTAGTATAGAGGGCCGAGGGACAGCGACTGCATATACTTCAGGGTTTGGTGATGTGTTGTAGATTGGCAGGCCGTCTTGCCTAAATCGAGCACGCCAAACTTAAATTAAAAGTGCTAAACCCTACAGACTGAGAGCGCTGAAAAGCGCGGCCCGCTTGCCATCTCATAGTACTATCCCCCCCCTAAATGATTGTCTAAAAACCGACCCTATCATCTATATACCCAGTAATTGTAACGATGCACACTTTTGTCAAAAAGCCACTGCGAGTAACCTTATCTTATTTACGCCTTTTCACCCAAATCGGGTGTTATAAGTGGGCTTCTACGAACTTCAAATAGCGGGGTCGCTATAATCATTCAGGGGGATAGTATACTATGTAAAGGTACTTGTAAAATTTAGTGTGAAACCGCGCACATTGCTTCCTCCATTACTTCATGGACTGGGGCGCATTCACAGCTTCCTGCTACTACCTCACAACATCTTCCTCCTTACTGATACACAAAGTCAGAAAATTGTGACAATCATTACATTACAATACTATCCAGGCCACTCCCTCGAGACCATAGTAAGGCTGTTAGTCGAGATGAGACCTTTTAAGGTGGAAAATATGTTGATAATGTAAAAATACGCGAATGTCTTCCAGGCCGTGGTGACGAGTCAATGTGCTTTGTGAGTTATCTTCTTCACCTCCGCACTGGGTAGTATCGTAATTCAAAAGCAGGTTATTTTAAGACATCGACCATCATCCTCCACTTGCCATAATGATGCGTCATGTTCATGCTTATTTTAGGATATTACCTGTATTAATATGTGCTGGCTGATGCAGAAGGAAAGCCTAACGCGGGTCGTGAGTATGGTCATATTTAAGTTGATGACTGAAGAAAAAGGTTCTTATGTAGAACAACACGCCTTTATATGGAACATATCGTTTGTAGGTGGACTGCAGATGCTAACCTTGCATATGGGCCGTCCCTAGCGTGAAATCTTTATGTATATGGCGGGGTGGTTCTCTAGTTATCAGGGTCAGAGCAATGCCCATCAACATTTTAATAATTTTCAAACACGAAGAATTGATTTATGGTATCAATATATTTTTTCCGCAATTAGGTATATATAGGTTTGTCCCTTTCAAGAAATTTCACGCTATCGACAGCAGTCTACTTCAAGTCATTCTCACTCTACAATCTATTGCTCTTCCTCATCAGTCTTGTTCAACAAATTTTTAACATTTGCCTTCTTCCATCCACATCAACCTACTATCACCAACACTTCCAAGCTTTTTCTCAGTATGAAGTGTACCATTCTTAGCAATGGCAGGGTCGCCCTTTTCGCTCTCGCCATCACACAATTCAGCTCCATTCTAGCCCACCCTTCCATAGAGAACCGCGGTGTCCCCATCGCTATGGGAGCTGCCAAAACATACGGAGCAATCGGGGCCACGACTCTTACTAGCACAGGCAACACCCTCGTCACCGGCGACTGCGGAACCTGCCCTGGAACAGCAATTACCGGCTTCCCCCCTGGAGTGTGTACCGGAACAACATCTGCGGGCGGAACAGCAGCTTGCGCCGCAGAAGCCGCTTGTCTTTCATCATACAACAATGCTCGAGCTCTTGCTCCGACCGCAGAAGCTCTCCCATCATCGGACCTCGCAGGATTAGCATTGGCTCCAGGCGTTTATAAATTCCCTACGTCGGCAGTCACGAATTCGGCCATTCTCACACTTAACGGAGCTACGAACACTAAGGGCCAATTCATCTTCCTTATCGACACAACCTTTACAACGGCAGCTAGTTCCAAAGTGGTGTTAATCAACGGCGCACAAGCTTGTAATGTTTATTTTATTGTTGGTTCGTCTGCTACTATTGGGGATGCAACTGCCATGAACGGAAATATACTAGCGTATACCTCTGTTGGCCTGACCAATGCTGCGAATAATAAGGGTACTCTCTGTGCACTCAATGGAGCTGTCACGTTGATCAACAACGCCCTCACTGCTCAGACTGTCTGCACTTCATAAGCATTCGTGCTTGTTGCGGTTTTATTCCTGTTGTTTACCAAGATTTAGCGTACTTCACTAGATATAAATCAGATCGCCACAATGTATTCTAGGGAACGAATTGAAAACAGTGTTTGGGCCTCTCCCCTGTGTGATAAGTCTCCTGTTGTTTACCAAGATTTAGCGTACTTCACTAGATATAAATCAGATCGCCACAATATATTCTAGGGAACGAATTGAAAACAGTGTTTGGGCCTCTCCCCTGTGTGATAAGTTGGAATTTGCTGTATCGAGCCACCGACTAGTCCTGTACTACCCCTATCTACGTGAAGCCACCGTGATCAGTAGCCTGAGCTCCTAGTATACCGAGCTAGGGCCTGGAATTACAATTATTTTCACAAATAGCATGGGCGAAGTAGACTCGTACTATACTTCAGAAACTTTGTTAAGTGATAGAGCCACTAATTGCAAATAGGACCACAAAAAAAATCGAAGGAGGTTAACAACCCGATGAAAAAATCGGTCAGTGGCTTTGATTCGAGGCACTGATTTGCGTGGCGATCATCCATGAAGATGAACAACGTGAGGAGATAAACTTTTGAGTATATATACTATATTACTTATCTTTGAACAATTGTGGAAGGAAGGCTAGGGATATGGCGGTGGGAGACACGTGCCTGACTTGTCAGTCGCGTCGGGTACACGTACCGTCGACGAAGGTCGATGAAGACTCGATAGGGGAGGTGATTGAAGCCAAGTGGAGGTACCGAGCACACCACGCCCATCCACAATATACAAGGATGGATGGCTTTGGGTAGGGCGCGCACATTGGCTATGCATCTACAAGGGAGCTGAATGCTCTGAGATTACTAGTCTTGAATCACGCGTACCTATTTCGACATCCAACTTTTTTTTCTGGGCATCCAAGTGTCAAAATGCCGCTGTTTTTCCCAGGCTTCAGAAAGGAGAAATCAGAAAATGGTAAACCGGCATTAGGGGCCCAAAGTCGAGCAGTATCGATGGATTAATACCACAAAACCACTAATGCCGGATTGCTGACCAATCGCGTATTGCTACACCGACATATGACGACATGGCCCGCGGCTGCTCGGTCCGCTCCCGATGCTTTGCAATCCACTATTTGCTCCACCATCTGTAGCGCGGAGTACTCGTGCAAAAGATGCAGGGGCGACGCCATGAACGATCTGGCCTGGGCGCTCTGTGCGGGCTATACTAGTCCCAGTTCAATGCGGCCCATCCGGGCGTGGAGATGAGCTTCTTGGCAAATATTGTTGTTTTGACGCGGCGGCTCCTGGCTGCTGCACTGCAGGCCTGGGTGCCTTCCCTCCGATTCCTCGCCGCAAACATAGTTTCCTATATATATGTTGTGACGTCGTCAACATGCATTCTCCTACCCTCCTCCTGATTGCCCTCACAACCTGCGTCGTCACCGCGACCGGTGCAGATACCGTCCCAGCGGCCATCACCCACGCCCCCCGAGCCGTCGACCCTAAGGGTTGCCCTACCGAGTTCCTAACCCAGGAGGGGTTGGACGTGCCCAAGCCAACCGGCTCTCTAGCCGACGAGATCCGATCTTACGGCTGGAAGCTTTATAAGTCATGCATTACTGCCACTGCCACTGTTACTGCCACCAATGTTGGCAGATGCCCGTCCTATGCCCAGTCAGACTGGTGCGGCTTCACTACTGCTGCGCCGACAGGCGTCCTCCCGGCCTATTCGACATACGTTAGCCAGGCGTACTCATGGTGGATGGAGCATAGCTCCGCGCTCGTCTACATGAGGGACAACTGCCCCAATACTTGGGAGCATGGCCGGTGGCGCGATGGAGACGGTGAGCGGTGGATTCAAGACACCTTTGCCGTTGCTGCATGCTATTCCGAAGCGCTTACGACCGCTGAGGTGACGCCGACGAGGCTGGCTGCGGGGGGGTTGAGCACGACGGAACTGGCGGCTACGGGGGTGTCGATGACGACGGGGCTGCCGGCTACGGAGGGGTCGAGCACGACAAAGCGAGAGGCTACGAGTCTCGCGAAAACAGCTGGGGAAAGCGCAACTCCGACATCGACGGACGCGCCGAGTGCTGGGATGGGACGCCTGGACGCGGAGTTGTGGATAGTTGCGCTTGCGGGGATCGCTGCTGTTGCGGTAGGCTGCGAGTTGTAGGGAGTGCCAATATTCGTGCGAAAGGTGCTATATTGTATAGTTAGATACCCTAATTAGTGCGTGATGTATGCGTTGCTGCTCCACCAAAGTGCATGGCAGGCGTCAAGGGATACACATAAAGGGGTTAGTCACCCACATACTCACGTCCTCACCATAGAATAATATAACTGAAAATTAGATCTGCCGCTCACTCATTGTATTCATTAACTCTCCATTATGCAATTTTCATTTCATCATAAAAACCCCTTCCCCTCATCCCTGCCGTAAGGCACCAAGTACTCACCCTCCTGTTGTTATGCGCGGTGCTGTTCATGCAGTACCTTGTCCGATATTAATATGTAGGCGTGATTGCCCCCCAAGTGCAAACGCTTCTTGCCAGTCTAGTAAAGTGATAGTTTTATTTGCATCTATGTCATAAAATCACGCTGGCATCAATGCCGATTCTACGGGTATTTGTGAGATAATATTTCCTGAATGCGAAGTGAATAAAAAGATTGTGCCTCAACAATTAATTCAGATCTGATGACGCCAAAGAGCACGCCCATGCGATTTTTCTAAAATCAGGATTGCGCCTGAGTGGATGGTGATTGAATGTGAACTGGTACGGTAAAGTCGTAGTGCAGCTTTTGGTTTGGAAGAGTATCAATCACCACCGGAGGTCCACTAAGGGTGAATTTAAAAGTCAGACTCTCAGATATATCCAAAGCAATCTTGTAATCTCCTGGGAAAATAACCAAGTCTCCATTCTCGTCAGCTCTTGCGAGTGAGCCGAGAGTCAAAGGCAAGTTCAGGGTCTGCTTGGTTCTGGTTTTGATATCATTCAATCGCTGGTACGACACTAGAGATTTGTTTGGTCGTGGAGCGGGACCGGCATTTCGACTGGAAATAAAAAGCAAGCCAACATAATCAGAATTTTCCTTGCCAACATTTTTGACTTGAGCTTTAACGGTGGCGAAGGGCGTGTTATCGTTTACGGGACCGAGAGGATGTTCCTTGCACGAGTCTACAAGCTGTCGGATATCATATGCTTTGTCTAAAGTAGCCTCCCACTTGAAGTCAAACTTGGTATAATGAAGGCCATACCCAAACGGAATAACAGGCTTCCCTGTGTACCATTTGTACGTTCGTCCAGGGTAGGAGAGATTCTTGTTGGGTCGAAGGTTGATGTCAAACATGCTCACTTCATCAGCATAGCTAGCTGGATACTGCGTGATGGGCAATCTCCCTGCGATTGATCGTTTGCCCGTAATAATGTCGACGAGAGCTGGTCCACCATCCTGACTAGGATATCCAGCCCAAATCAACGAGTCAATATCTTTGTTTTTCAGGATGGCACTGTCATCGACCTGGCCTCCGCCAAACTGGACAACAATCATATTCTTGGAGTGCTTCGATAACTGGGATATGAGATCGAGTTGGTTTCCTGGCCAAGTAAGAGAAGTTCGGTCTTTTTCTTCGTTCTCGATTGAACCGTCAATGCCACCAAGATAGACCACCAAGTCTGATTTCTTCGCAGCCTCAAGAGCGGCTGCAAATCCATTAGTGCTTGCATCATTGATCTCTGTGCCCGCCGCATAATTGACTTTCCACCCTTGGGCCTGAAAGGCGTCTAATGGACTATGAAGATATGGCGCTTTACCGGAGTAACCCCCTTGCATCTGGGCTGTGGCATTTGCGAAAGGCCCAATGACTGCAATACTCTTAAACTTGTGCCAAGAACCAATCGGAAGAAATTTGTCATTTTTGAGAAGCGTCATGCCTTCAACCGCTGCCTCGTATGCAAGAGATCGGGCACGAGGCGTAGAAACGTCTGAGAAACCGAGATTACTGTACTTTCCACCATCGAAGAAACCAACCGTGAATAATGCCAAATACAGCCTTGTGAGCGCGCGGTCTAAGGCTTTGACAGTTGTCTGACCTGCACCAATTGAATCGTTGAGCTTGACAAATGAAGAACCACAGTCGAGATCTGTCCCAGCATTAAGGGCGACTGATGCTGCGGCCTCTTCACTATCCGTAAATTTGTGGCCATTAAAAATATCTGCAACCGCCCCACAGTCGGATACAACGTAATTGTAATCCGCATTGAAGTTCCAGTGTTTCCTTAGCACATCTTCAAGGAGGTATTCACTCGCACAAGTCGGGATGCCACCAACTGCGTTGTATGAGCACATGATGCTCCCCACATCCGTGTCTCGTGCACACGTTTTGAATGGAGCCAAGTAGAAATCGGCAAGATCTTGTTGCGTGGGGTTGTAGTTGTTCATATGCCTACCGGTTTCCAAGTCATAAGCGGCATAATGCTTGCAAGTTGCAATCACCTGTTTATCTTCGGGGTCGTCCCCTTGAAGTCCTCTAACAAAAGTGCGGATGTAATTCTGCATATGGAAAACATCTTCACCTGGAGTCTCCTGGCCTCTTCCCCACCGAGGATCTCTGAAAGGGTTGATATTTGGAGCCCAGAAATCATACCCAGAAAAGCCGTTGTTCCCAAACGCTCGTCCTTCCTTGCCAATCACGGCAGCTATCTCAGCCATCAGGGCATCGTCAAAGGAGGCTGCCGTCAATATTGGTGAGGGAAAGCTGGTGGCGTAACTGAAATTGGCCGGGGGGTTGGTGAACTGGACCCCTGGCGCAGAGCCGACGCCGTGAGTTCCTTCATTCCACCATTCGTATGGTGCCAGCCCGAGGCGTGCCGATCCTGCAGAAGCGTCGACGACATTAAGGACCTTTTCTTCCATTGTCATGGATAATACCAGTGATTTCACTCGTTCAGCGATGCCAAGTGATGTATCACAGACACTGTGGCTAGATAGAGGTTGGGTTTGGCAGGCGGGGATAAAACCAGTGTTCGTCGAGTTTCCTTCCGGGTTTGAAATCTCATATAGAGACATTCTAAGCGTAGTATCAGTACATGGTACCCTCTTTATACATGGTCTGTTTAAAGCATACACGTATGTTGCGCCACATGAGCTAGATGGTTCAGTCGTACATTTTGAGCTGCAGTGGCTGTCATCGGCTTTGGTAGCCTGGCTGAAGTTTGGATTGCTACCGCAGAAACACTGCCTATTTTCTGCAGTTTAGTAAATTTCGACATGTCGCACCTATTGTGCGAAGCAATTCTCACTTACGTCCCGAATTCAACACCACCATACGCAAAACCACGCCCACCACACCAATTGGCACAGTACTGCGGCGTCATGGCAATTGTACTAAGCTTTGCATCGCCCAAGATGCTCACATGCGGATCGTCGTAGCATCCGAGATATTTCGATGTGGCATGGTATGCCGCCCGGGCGCTCAAATTGAATGCAGTGATGAAGAGTAACGGGGTCACCCCAGACAGAAATCGCTTGCAGGCCGTCATGGCGTCTTGTTTCCTCTCAAAATATACGATAAAATGAGATCAGAACCGGAATTTTTTAAGTTTTCCGCGCTGATTGAACCTACGCTACATGACAATTCGTGGACTACCAATTATCTTATATGTACGGTAACGAGTCGACGCCGGAAGAGAGTAATAGTTTCTAGCTTCACATCATGGGGTAAATAACCCCACTCATCCCCATTCCTGGCTAAATAGAGCTATAAACCCGATATATAGTGTTGCTATATTTTCATAAGTTGATCGTCGGATCCAACGGCGAGGGGTTCGTGATCGGCAGGAGGCTAGCTGCACTAATAAAAGGGTAAATCTGCCGGTAAATTATATATAACTGGGATCAGGAGGATAAATTCAGATGATTGGATGAATGAAGTGACATCTGGCAAAGACAAGAGAAGCAGCTTTGGATTTTTTAGGGAGGGCTGTATTTGGCAATGGCAAGCTTTGGCATGAGTGCCGCTCGTTCTACCGCTTCGAACCGAAGGTGGAGTTCATCCAGTCAGTGCGCAAGTCTGTGCATGATAGCTCTCCCCCGCACCTCAGGGATGATTCCGGAGGGGGGTTGCTGCGAGGACTGGGTGAGCTGTCGGCCCCGGGTTAAGAACCGCCTGAATTATATCATTTGTCCATATCCAACTTTCTTCTAGGCAACTGAGTGTCAAAGTGTCGCTGCTTTTCCTAAACTTTAGATAGGAGAAATTAGAAAATGGTAAACCAGTATTAACGGGCTCAAATCCAAGCTACCACTGATGCCCACCGCTGCCAGCCATCCGCGTATTGCCACAATGGATGAACATTGGACCCTAATTCCTCAGGCTGCTTTTGCGATGCGCAGTTCGTTGATCTATATACACTACACGTCTAAATACTTGCGACCTCGATTATAAGGGCAAGTCGGCAATCCGCTAATAATCATGCTATCGCCTGTTGCCGACCTATTTGCAGTGAGTCATTCATTTGCCAAATATATGCTTGTCTTATATGTCCCTGCAAGGACGGCTAGAATTTGCCCTGCGACATCTTGCTCGAGCCGGCGTTGTAGTTATCGCCCATCCTCTGCCATGCTTTTCTCTCGGGCTAAACGGGATTGCTTCTCCTCTTCAACACCAAACTCCAGTTTGGAAAGCACAGTGATTTGTAGGGATGTCCAATAGGGCGAAGATATTTGCCGTCAATTGCGATATTCCTGCTCTTATCAAGTGATAGGGTAGTCAGCCTCATCTCTTGTTCAACAATAGAAAAGGACGAAGTGCAGTCGTCAAAGCGGTTTCTGTGACCGATGATACTGGTTTCCGTCGTTTTAAAGGAGGATTATCTACGCTGTAAGTGGGTGTGATTCGGCTTCGTTTTGCTACTTTACGCAAGCTGCATAAGCTTCAATTTTCGCCGTATATTTCATTGTATCTCAATGCTAATGAAAAGTCTTGCTTAATAAAGCCAGGCTTTGCCTAATCTCTGAGATTCCTTGATTGGTATTATTCCGAATCGAGCGGTGTGCCTCCTTGTTCACGAATGACTTCTGCAGGGACCGTTAAGGGTTGGGCCGTGGGCCATGACCAAGGATTTTACTCAACCGCTAGGCGTTTCTTAAACCTCGGTGGCACAACTGACCAAGAATCATTCAAGAAGTGATGTGCCAAATGATCACTTCAAAGATATCTCTACCCTTATTTACTCCTTCAACAATTACCTCATCTTTTTGCTAAATCCTTCTACGAAATTATCATCTCAGCATACACATCAGAATGACGGCAGTATAGTGCATGAGTTATTATTAGACTACAACCCCTCCTCCCCCCCTCTGTACGTACTAACATTACTTTATAGGCTTAACTCCGGGAGGATTTTCTTGGAATATTGATTTTAAAAATAGACGTGTAAACAAATTGATAGCCCAAGGAATCTCAAGAAATCTAAGCGCATATTCCAAAGACTGCTGGATGCACACTACGCTGCGGTGAGGTGAAGGTTCAAGCGGTACCACAAACCTACCAATAGAGAGACAGTAATCTTCGAGACCTGTAATCTAGATGCTTACAGCCAAGTCAATACAATTGCGGAGACGAGGGCAAAAGGGGTAGGTTGTTGTTAATATCATTCCTGAATATAGCTGCAATGCCATTTTCGGCAGGTTACTATTTCGCCAGTAGAGATAGGAATGTGTTTGTCGAATATTGTGTGAGATAGAATAAATTGAACGAAACTGGCCGTGCATCAGCGACTATCCCGAAGCACCGGAAGAGCCATTCATGCGCTTGACAATGTTTCATGCAGGAAAGAGGTGGTAGGTTGTCTCATGAATGAAGTTATGTCCAAGTTCTGGGCCGCCGTAGTCACAGGTCCCAAAGCCACCGCGTAGGTGGTTGAGAGTCAAGACCTATAAACCGCTCAAATCTGGGTGGGGGACTGGCTGGAGCCAGGTGAAGCCGGCGTTGACCCCGCAGTTGACAGCCAACTCAAGGCTTAAATTGGTGCCAGAAGCCGGCCTACAAACAGTACGTAGGCCCAGTAGATATATTAGTTTAGTCAATTGATTCAAGTTATACTGTACTACATACACATCACTCCGCGCTGCCGCCCCTATTCTGGCTGCCATTACTGAGAATGTGGCAAAGCGATAGTTCCGTCTGGCCGTGGGATACTCGGCCGCTTTTACAAAAGCACCTGTCAGGAGGGTGATAAGGTTCCGTCCGCCCCCGATACCTCTATATGAGCACCCGGCAGGTACTGTCTTGTGTACTTGTAAATACGAGGAGCAGTACGGGTTGTTTTCCGATACACGATGCCTGGTTCCTCTTGCCTAGCTTGGCACATGACTAAAGGGCGGTGCAACTTTATACCGCATTATTATGTCCAGCTGCCTAGTAGGGTGACCGAGTAAATATATAACTAGATTACCGTAGTCCCTTGCACTTTTTGGTTGACATTTTGTCAAAAGTGGTATCTCTCTTGAGGATGATTTTAATGACATTCTCCAGCTGGTTTCGCCCTGCGATAGATGCGATACTCTCTCGTACACTGCCATGGTCCCTCCGATGGCAACTCCTCGCGCTTCAACCAATCATGCTCCTCACGTACTCTATAAACTCTTTTCCATATATATTCTCTCGCCCTTTTCAGGTTGACTGGCTCCCTATAACACAAACTCGCTCACTTCGTGTCCTAGTGTTCAAATCAGCATCTCCAACAGGCGATGAGTCTAGGCCCCGGCCGCTACACCTAGATGTCCACGGCGGTGCCTTCGTTGGTGGCCTCCCCGAAAGCGACGCAATGTTCTGTGCCCGTCTAGCCCGCGAGACTGGAGCCGTCGTCATCTCTACCACTTATCGCTATGCGCCGAAGCATACCTTTCCAGCGGCTATCGACGACGTTGACGCTACCCTTGTGTATCTCCGCCAACACGCGGAGGAGCGCTACAACGCAGACCCATCGCTCATTACTGTGAGCGGTTTCTCAGCAGGCGGGAATCTAGCTCTTGCAACTGCGCTCTCCGCCCCAGCGGGGGTCGTTAAGGCCGCTGTTACCTTCTACGGCGCTGTTGATCTACGGCTAAGCCCAGCCGAGAAGCCAAAACCGACAGGCTTCCCAGCCACCGATCCTCTGGTTTTTCTCCAACCGTTGTTTGACTCGTATGCTGCGTTGTCTAGGGCAGAGAATATGAATAACCCACGCTTAAGCCCTATCGTTGCTGATATAAAAAGCCTTCCTGAGAACATCCTCATGGTGGTCCCCGGAATTGATATCTTGGCGCACGAGCAGATAACATTCATCAAAAGGCTAAACGAGGAGGTAGCCAAAGATACGAAGGGACATGACCGGCGGTTTGAGATGCTATACGACGACGAAGGATTCCACGGGTATCTCGAAGGTGAATAGGCTGTACAGGAACATTCGGATGAGAGAAACTGATATTCTTTAGTCCCTTCGAGTATAGTCTCTGAAGATAAAAAGAATTGGGCATTTGGTGCAGGGGTTAAATTTATAACAGATGCCCACCAGAAATGTGGATGGCATTGGACAAGTTATAACGAGACAAACGGCTGAGGCAACGTTGATCGCCGCTTTGGTTGGTGGAACAGATCAGCTAGCAAAACCATGGTGTATTATAACGGAACAATTTCACTGAACCAATGATGCTCCTGTTGTTATAAAGTCGCCTATCGCCACATATGCTGGTTGCAGCCCTGCCTAGCCACAAGCTGCAGCTTCAGCGTAGTCTCTACTAATAGAGTTAGTCGCCTATTGACTGGCCAGTTGGTCAAGAAGTCGTCGAACTGCCAACAGCAAATCTAGTGGGTAGGCTAAATAGTTGGTGAGCCCGTTACCCAACAAAGAACCAGAATAGATGTTTTTAAATCCAAATCAAAGACGACATTACATGCTGCAAACAGACCAGACTGCGCCACCATAAACGCTTATTTAGTGAATAGAAGGAGAACGAAAGAGTATTTTTCTAGTCTATAAGGAGAAAATAATTAAACTTACTACGGCTTAATCATGGACTCCGGAACAAAACTGGATGCGCCAAATGAATCGTCAAAAGCCGACGAAATTCTCCAGGTCACTACATCATATGAGGCTCAAGAAACCATTCTAGAGAAGGACGCCGCTCAAGAACCGCCATTTTCTATCTTCTCTAAGAGAGACAAACGACTTATTGGCTATGGCGCCTCTTTTGCAGCCATGTTCTCCGGTCTCAGCGGCTTCATTTACTACCCCGCAATGGTGCCTCTCGCCAGGGATCTTTCGGTTTCTGTGCAACTTATCAATTGGACAGTCACCTCATATCTCGTTATTGCAGGTATTGCGCCTGCATTTCTGGGAGACATAGCTGACCAGACAGGAAGACGCCCTGTCTATATCATCACATTTGTGCTGATGATTGCGGCGAATGTGGGATTGGCGTTGCAAACGAGCTACCCCGCACTGATGGTTTTGCTCATGCTGCAGAGTGCTGGTTCCTCAAGTATACTTTTCTTCTCCTTATTACGATAATATTTTATTAATAAGTAGGCACATATTCGATTGCATATGGTGTGATTGCTGATATTGCAACTGTGGGCGAGCGAGGCTCCTATGTCGGCACTCTGATTCTCTTGTAGGTTTAGGAATTCTGTCATGCCATTTTCTTTTCTTTTGCTAATAAATATACGTAAATAGTACCTTCACAGCACCTAGTCTAGGTCCTGTTATCGGCGGTGCTCTGGCAGACAAACTCGGCTGGCGAGCGCTCTTCTGGTTCCTTGCCATATTATCCGGCTCTCACTTCCTTGCGCTCCTCATATTTTTTCCAGAGACACAGCGAAAGATCGTAGGGGATGGTAGCATTCCTGCAACCGGAATCTATCGTAGTCTATTTTCTCATTTGATTGCCATGAAGACGAAGAATAATGGTAAGGATAAGTATGGAAATCAAGAAGTGACAAAACGACCTCATCATGTTCCAAATCCTTTAGCCTGCATTCCTGTGCTTTTAGACAAAGGCTCATTGTCAGTGATTATGATTGGATCCATATACTATTCAATATCGAGAGCATTAGGTGCTTCACTTGCGGTCCAGTCAATTGAGATTTATAGCTTAAACTACTTGGGGGCTGGTCTGGTTTATATACCATCAGGAGTTGCTGGGATTTTATCCTCATATCTTACAGGTAACCCACGATATCCTGACGCAAACTATCCTATACTAATATCTACCAGGGAAGCTTATAGATCGAAATTATAAAACTGCAGCTAGGAAATATGGCCGAGTTGTGGATTTAAAACGAGGTGATGACATAGATGACTTTCCGATTGAGAAAGCAAGACTGAAGTGGATTTATCATCTTATTTTGATCAGCACAGGTGGAACGATAGGCTACGGATGGTCGCTATGGGCAAGAACAGTAAGTTATACTTTCTATAGCGTCAGCACGACAGATAAAATGCGGATTAGGCTCACCTGATATCCGTCAGCATATTGCTATTCCTCTTCTTATGCAATTCCTAACTGGCTTGTCAATAACGAGTATATTTACACAAGTTCGACCTTCGCCCATATATTCCTCTACAAAACCAAAACTAACAACTTCTAGATCTGTGGAACGCTTCTTACGGACCTCAATCCACAACACTCCGCGACTGCACAAGCTGCATACAACCTTGTACGATGTGTAGGTGCTGGAGCAGCAGTGGCTGCTTTGGATGCTATTGAAAATGTAATAGGCTTAGGCTGGTGTTTCACTATTTATAGTGCGTTGCTATTGGGTGTGATCCCACTGGTTTTACTTCTCGAGACTAAGGGCATGAAATGGAGGAGCGCGAAAAACGCAGCCTAGAACCTTAAAATCAAAAGATTGAAGCTAAATATATGAAAATTGGAGAGAAGCAAAGCAGACGGGAGAATCATGCATATAACTCTTATTTCTAGATTCTTTGTCTTGCCATAACTTTCCTCTTTTCCGATGCCATCTTTCCTCGTTACTGTCTCAAATCTTTGATGGAATGTCCTCTAATAGTGCCGTCTTCTCTACTACGGATGTGTCTTCCCCTGCAACTATGCCCTCCGCTACTGCTGCATCACTAAACTTCTCCACAAGCCTTTTCATCTCATCCATAGCAATCAGACGGTACCTCGGTTCTTTCTTATACATGATCGATAGCAAAACATGGTATTTCAGCGCGTAAAGCGCATTTCGGTCGTCAAAGTCTTCTTCGGGCTCCGAAGCTGGAATTGCCTTGAAGTATTCCTTAATGTAAGATTTCCCAAGGCGATAACGCGGATTCCGGCACACTCCAAGGTCAGCTTCATTGTGTCCCCAATACGAACACCCATCAAAAATGCGAACATCGTCGCCCTCGACTTTTGGCTTTATGTTTCCTGGCCAAAGGTCCGAATGAATGATGCATGGCTGGATGCTTCTCCCATTTGTCTCAAGCGGACTTAGTAGTCGTGGAATTACCTTACTGAAATACCTTTCCTTGAGTTGAGTGAATTCTTCGTCTGCGCTATGGAGTGCCTCCTCCGCGTCAAGCAGACTTTTCATCTGCTGTGCCCAAAATTTCTCCCAGGAGGGATTCCACTTATTATCCACTGGCACATTGGCAAGATGAGTTGCCAACGGAAACCCAAATTGGCCTGTTGGCGACTTCCTCATGCTAGCAGCATGAAGGGCCGCAACTGCACCAGCCCATTGGCGCGCAGATGGCACGTCGTCTAGCATTTCGATGAATTCGCAAATGTAAAAATAAGTATCAGGCTGGGTGCAATAGGCTCCCCACGCAAGTGGTTTGGGAACATGCTGTGGAATAGCGTTGTACAGGACTTGTTCAGCAGCAAATGTACCCTCCATCATTTTTGCGCCTTTTTCACCGGCAGCGCCCTGGATTGGTGTGAATTAGCTTGAATATATGGTCCACATAATAAATATTAGTACTTACCTTCCTAAAGTATGACACAATGGTCCCGTCCGGAAGCTCTGTTGTGATGCGGACCGCGCGCACCCAAAGGCTACTCCCTGTAGCCTTATCTCTGTCACTCCCTCAGGGAGTGACAGAGAGGAGTTTTGATCTTGGAGGAAGCTCTATATACCATGATTGTAAGTATGAATGCTATAATGAGAAAAATACGTCGACTGGTTTGCAGTAGCAGCAATTTGATTTGGCAATATTGCTTACTTTGTGCAACATTTTGATCGAGGGTGACTCCGTCACATATAGCATCAGCTTGCGTTGAGGGAGGTCCGTCCATAATATAATCACAAATCAATACAAAATAAAACACTCAAAATAGGATGCTGAGGGTTATAACTAACAATAATATTTTGTTTATCAGGAACAGGAAGTAGATAATATACACACCACTGTAACCGTAGTCTAGACCCCCCCAAGTCTCATTTGTTGGAATTGTCGCTGTTGGGGGGGATTGACCTCGCATCTCCGCGACCTAACATGTGTCATGTTGGTGTAGGGGATACTCAGATGAGCTTACGGAGATGCGGCAATCTGTGGTCGCTGAAACAGAAGAAAGATTTCTCCAGCGCGAAGTCCAGCTCACCGGTTGGCTGCAATATCTTTAGCTGCATGCGCTGAGGAACACGTAAATTATAATGATTAGTTTATTCGGCGGCTGTACTGGACCCCGCATTTTTTTCTGGCGGTTAGGCGTTGCTAGGTATTTTTAGACGGGTGAGAACTCCAAGGGCTTCGCCATTCGAACGATCCTGGCGAGTTGCTTGTATGCAAACTCGTCAGCTCGCAAGGGACAAACCCCCAAATCCTTGTAGTCCCCGCCTGCTAAACCCGCAACCATCAAGTCTTCTCTGTTCAGACGTGGACCATTAGAGTACATACCCAACATTTATATTTGGCCGTACATCAAGACTGCTTGGCAAAGGCCCCTTGTATCCCGCCGTCATCGGCGGTCTGTGCACCGACCGAGCTCTATCCAGAGTGCAAATGCCAACATGAGCCTTACTTCAAGGTCAACCTCTTTCATGTCCATAGATCTAGCGAAATGCTGCTTATATGAAGTGTTAATACCTTGCATTTGTCGATAATTTTGTTACATGGAATCCAGCGGCTTCTATTCGCCGTCCCGAACCCAGCAAGCACACAGTGAAAGCGGGCTCTCTCGGCGGGGTGTGACGCGATTTACAATTCAACTATGGCTGGAGTAAGTTAAAACTCTACTTGCAGCTCATATCTTTGAAATGCTTCTACGTACTAAACTCTTTCAAGGTTGCCTCGCTAGAAGAACCTGGTCGTCGCCGCGGCTCGTCTGTCGCTTTTGTCTCGCGTCGATTGGGACAAATCGTAAGAGGTCAAACATCAAACACTGTTCAAGAGTCCGACGATAGTATCAGAGGTCCCCTAGGACTAAATCTGCTGCATGAGCCCTCGGAAACCCGAATAGATTTTGTTTTTATTCATGGACTAGAAGGAGGCTCTCGAAAAACATGGAGCGATACTCCGGATCGCGCTGCATTTTGGCCAAAGGAGTGGCTTCCGTCTGAGGCAGGATTCAAGCACGTCCGCATTCACAGTTATGGATATAATTCGCAATGGGGCCTGAAAAAGGGCTCTCGACTCAGTATACATGACTTCGGTCAGGATCTGCTTGCGAATCTGTATAACTCGCCTCATCTTCGGAAGAATTTCAATACTCCAATAGTCATTGTTGCCCATAGTATGGGCGGTCTTGTTGTGAAGAAGGCAGTTTTACTTTCACAGCGAGATCCAGTGTATCACGGCATTGGGGCCAGACTCCATTCCATATATTTTCTTGCTACTCCACACAGGGGTGCGGATTCAGCGCAACAATTAGGGTCGCTCTTGAAGCACTCATTTCTGCACGGCCGGAAAGAATATGTGAAAGAGCTAATTCCTGGGTCTGGAACTCTACAAGTTATAAATGACGAATTCAGACACGTTTGTGGCAACATCCAGCTTTGGTCATTTTTCGAAGGAGTTGAGACTTCAATGCCACATACGTCCGGTTATATTGTCGATAGAGAATCCGCAATCATTGGCTTGCCTAGTGAGCATGTGCAGTCTCTGAATGCCGATCATCGTCATGTCTGCAAATTCAGAACCCCGGAAGATCCAAATTATATAATTCTGTACAGGAGTTTTATGACAACAATCCAGGAGCTCGAGAAAAACCATGTCGCTGTCTTTAAGGGTGATCGACTGGCCGAGATGAAGCAAATATCACTTCTACTTGGGATATCCCAAAGGCCCGAAGCCGATTTGGTTACGGTGACCGATAAACAGTATAAAGGGTCATGCGCTTGGTTATCCGATAAAGCTCAGTTTCAAGACTGGCTTGAAGTGCCAAAGACACCTCCAGATATAAACCCATTCAAAAATCAATCATCAAGGAGTGCCCTGCAATACCTCTGGCTCAACGGACCACCTGGAACAGGAAAATCCGTAGCAGCAGGCCATGTTATTAGATATCTACAAGACTGTAATTCTCATTGTTGTTTCTATTTTTTCAAGCACAACAGCAAAACTAGATCGCCACTTTCAGAGCTCCTGAGATCCCTCGCATTCCAGATGGCCGATTCAAATTTCGAAGTACGGAAGTCATTTATTGCAATGATCCAAAACGAAGAGTGTCTTAACAAAGATGACTATAGCATGATTTGGCGAACTCTTTTTATGAATCGAATATTTAACATCCAATTTTCTCAGCCTCAATATTGGGTCATCGACGCAGTTGATGAGTGCTCGAGCAAAGTTTTGCCACTTTTTTTCCGGATGCTAGCAAAAATTGACAGCAAAGTACCACTGCGAATATTTATAACAAGTCGTCCAGGAGGTCTAGTGGAACGGCTCTTCGAGCAGGAGAAATTAGATAAACAAGAAATTCGGATGGACAGTGGAGATTCCCTTCGCGATATTGAGCTTTTTCTTCGAGCGAAATGGAGATCATTTGACGATGAGGAACTGCCCAACAAATTGATTTCCGATATCCTAAAAAAGTCAAATGGCATTTTTTTGTGGGCGTCGCTCATCATGGCACAGCTAGAGGATGCGTATAGCATTGAAGATATGAACGATGCTTTCAAGAATGTTCCTTCTGAGATGAATGATCTCTACACAAGAATTCTTAGCAAAGTAGTTGAGTCTCCCAGCGCTGAGATAGCAAAGGCAATTATGAAATGGGTAGTATGTGCCCCACAGCCATTAACGATCACAGAGCTCAAAGGGGCAATTCAAATGGATATCTGCCGTACTTTGACTGCGTCTGAGAGTCAACTAGAGACAATTTGTGGACATCTTATCTTCGTGGATAAGCAAACTCGTGTGCAAGCAATCCATCAAACGCTTACGTCATTTTTAACGAAAGAAGAATCCGAGTTCAAAGTTGATCGGCCACTTGCAAATGCACGCATATCTGAAGTATGCTTGTCACATTAAACGGGAAGCAGTTCACAACTCCCTGACTGCGCCGAGGAAGCGTTATTCCAGCATCTGTTGAGGCTGTGCCTTTTTCCATATACGCGTCAATCCATTTTTCCGAGCATTTAGCGTTTTCGTCGTCAGTGTTGGATTCTCCATTGCTTCTGTTAGACACGTTTCTCAGAACTAATGTGCTTTCTTGGATAGAACAAGCTGCACGTGCCGGAAGCCTTCAATTGTTACTAAAAACAGCCGGATATCTAAAGGTTTATCTCAATCGTCGAGCGAAGTACAGGTCACCTCTCAGAAAAGAATCCCAGTTGGTCAGTTCTTGGATTAATGACTTTATCCACGTCACAGCAGCGTTTGGACCAAATTTACTTAAATCACCCTCGTCCATCCATTATCTAATCCCACCTTTGTGTCCATTAACATCTGCCATTTACACAAACTTTTCAAAATCTCGACATTACAAAGTTATAGGATCATCAGTGCAGGAGTGGGATGATCGTCTTTCATGTTTCACATATCCCAAGGAAGCATTATCTATTGCATGCTCGAACCATTTTCTTGCTGTTGGGCTTGCGGCGGGAGACATCATCATTTATGACAGCGTTACGTTTGAAACCATAAAAACTATGCAACATGGCGAGCGGGTCCGCTTACTTACTTTTGGAACATTATCATCTCTTCTTGCCTCGAGTGGCCCGAGAAAAATTATGCTTTGGGATAGCCACCAGGCCTGCGTTTGGCATGCACATCTTGACGCCACAGATCTACCGATTGCACTAGGCTTTAATGCAGACGACACGCTGCTTATGTTGCCAAATAAAGAGAATCGAATGGCTATATTTCAAGTCCGTGAATTTTCTCGGCTTTCAGTCGGCGAATTTTATAGCAATGGCTCAGAGTCAGATTCTTCGGGGAGAGAGGACAGAGAAACACTCAAATGGAATCCACCTTGGCAAGCGCATCTTTCGGCAGTGCATAATCTTATAGCAATCTCTTATCGGAATAGACCGATCCATATATGGGATCTAGAAAGACAGGAGAATATCGGGATATTTGAGAAAGAGGGTTCCGAGGACCAATTCCCCTCTCCACAGGCCAATGATATGGTCTTTAATCCCAACCCAGAACTGTCTCTATTGGCAATTGCATATAATGACGGCGATTTAATTATTTGCGATCCCTGGGCCAGAGAACAAGTCTCTAAGTATGAAATAACTGTTCAAGTTATTGCCGCTTCTCCCAATGGGATGACACTTGCTACTGGCGGCACCGATGGTGTCATTCACCTTTTCACCTTTGAGACACTGAGACTCATTTTCAGAATTACGGCACTTGATGACAAAATCATGGGCATCGTCTTTGCATCAAACAGTTTGAGATTCTTCGACATACGTGGCTACAATTGCAATGTCTGGGAGCCATCGGTTTTGATTCAAAAAGACGGGGCGGATGACAATTCCAGCGAGCATCAGAGCGAAGAAATATCCCCGTCTATCCCTGACATGGCATTTGCACGCCTCTTTGAAGATGAGCATTCCATTACAACTATCACGCAAGTCATCAAGGGCGATTTTATACTCTGTGGCCGCGACGATGGGTACATTGATCTCTTTGAGGCTGGAACTGGCAAGATGGTCAAACAATTCCTCTTACATAAGAAGCTGGTCCCAACTCGTCTCCTGGAGTGGAACACGGAGAAGAGTATATTGGTCAGCGTTGATGCTTCTAGCAGATTTATTCTCAGTCAATTTTCAACGACAACTACTGGCATGTGGCAAGAAGCTGGAATGTTGCTCGAAGGTCGTGCCTCTGAAGTAATCCTGCAGGTCCTTCTGGCCGAAAAAGAATCGAGATTCCTTCTTTCTACTACTACTTACGACCAACTTTGGGATATTAAGCAGAAGACTCTAGTGACTACAGCATTCAGTTACGGAGTGCACAGACAATGGATATCACATCCTACCAATCCGAAACATTTGATTCTTTTTAAAAATGGCAAGGCGTACATTTATAATTGGGAAAACCCTTGAAAGACTCTCAGATGTAGGTGGAACGTCTTTGAATTGCAGGGAATCTCTGCCTATCGAATCAGATAGGGCATGGTGCATTCGGACAGGATATAGTCTTTGCGTCAGGCTGATACCAAGCGCCGAAAGCAATGACGCCAGGCTTTTCTTACTTGACACGTCTCAAATATATCCGGACTCGAAAGAAGCGCAGGTCACCACGGCACACTTGAAGCTATTTAGCGGTGTCAAATGTGTACTAGGTCTGTATAAATCATTGCTGTATTTTGTTGACAATAAGGGCTGGGTTTGCTCTATCAACACAAAAGATGTGCAGAGTGCGGAATATTATCTGAGACATTTCTTTATTCCATTTACCTGGCGTAGCGGGACAGACTTAGTTCTGCGGGTTCTTTCGCAAGGAAATGTCGCCTTTGGCCACCGGAATGAGATGGTAATATTCAATGGGTTTTTAGACTTTGAGGAGAAGATATACTTTGATAAGCGTTCGCATGCAGCGAAAGATTAATATAGAAACTCTAATAATCTTAAAGCGTGGAATAAATGCAATAAATCCAAAGAATATTTTCTAAAAGCTCTTTTATATGTGACTGTTAAGGTGCATTATAAATATGTACATTCATATATCCCCTTCCATGCATCCTATTGCTTGATTCCCTCTTCTCTCAGGTTATACCTTTGTCTTTTTCTAACAACGTCTTAAGATAGCTTCGAGTACAAAACACGTACTTCGGGACCAAGTATCCCAATATCTTAGCCTGCACGTAATCTTTCAGCTCCTGCTTCGTAATAACGGAACCGTCACTCTTCCCTCCGCTTTCCGTCCCACTCATCCACCCTATATTCCTATGTAAGCTATAAATCCTGTTATATACTGCGTATATTTTATCTACTATGTTTACTACACTTGCCTACCTTGCTAACAGAATTATAAACAGTACATTCTCCACCTCGAGCAGGTAAATATTATCACTGCTACAAAGAATCAAATCCTTAATTCGGCCTATAATATGATATGTACATACCTATCCCTATCCGCTATCGCCTTCCCATCTGTATATATCTATACCAATAGCCTGTGCCAAAGAAGCCCCTAGACTCTACATTACCCAGAGCAAGATTAGGGTAGTATGCTAATCTGGCTACTGAAGAAGCATGGACAGCTGCGGTGAGAATGTAAATACAGTCCCGTTTGTTCAAACGTAATGATACTAATATTCTTCCGCCTCATATAAAGACAAACATTTACACAAGCATACAGACTTAGAATCATTAAAACATTATTTATCCCAACATGGTGTTCGAGGGGAAGAGTAGAACTCCAACAGCGCTAAGTTAAATCTTGGCACCAGAGGAGCGAATCCATACGGACACTTGATAAGCTCCGAGACTAAGTAGGGGGCCCCGTCTCTGTTAGGTTACAGTGCACATTAATGTACCAGACGAGAAAGCGGTCTAATGTCAAAAATACCTCATCACAGAAACTATCTACGCTGCTGTGCCGGATGAAGGAAGGGTTGCTGTCGGAAAATGGAAGAGTAATTTAGCAGGTGAAGCAAAAACAACACAGGATCCATAGCTGTATTTTATTATTTATACTCCGTATGTTTAACTCGGAGCTTATCAAGTGCTCATATAAATCCAGGCCTCTAATACTAAGGGGATTCAACTTGGCGCCGTTGGGGGCGAGGAAACTAAGCTCTACCCCTCGAACAAACACCATGCCAACATGACCTAAAAATCAAAATCCTGCGCTTGGTGATATCATTAGTGCCTGGAGCTAGTTTATTTTTGAACCTAGTCTCAAGCGGCTTTATATTTGGGCGATCTTTAACCTCAATGTCACAGAAAGGGGTCACTGAATAAAAAGCCCTCGATGAAAATGGACCATGAGCATGACCTCATTGCCGCTAGAAGACAGCTGCTATCTTGGCACATGGGCGATGACTAGTAGACATGGTCAAGAAACTTATTTCAGTTGTACATTGAGGCGGAGCAACATTGGATGAGAAGCGAAGCACATTTGACACTTATGTTCGTTCCTCCTTCAGGAGAATGAATGGCCAGTTGCATCGAACTATCCATCTCCTTTCAATCACATTTAAGGGTTTTCCGCCACGCTGCAAGCTGACGCAGAGCAGATATGGGACCTTTATGTGATTAAATAAAGCCATGTGAAATGGAGTCTGGACAATGCTACGTCGCCGAGTGTGGTGTGCTTATCTTTGCGATTTGCCACGACTCTTCGTATACCAGAGAGGAAAAATCAGGTGCGCGAAACTTTCCCTTGAACATAGACCTAGGCGTTGGATCAAAGTATGCCGTGCTTCCCAGCTTCGGAGAACACTATTTGAGGTACTTTATGCCAAATCGTGGGAGCTCTCGTTTGGCTCCGAAGATGATGTAAGGCGTTGCTGAATGCACTGGCGGTATATTAGGTTCCCTGCTGCTTACCGCCCCCAATTCATTGGAAAACGCAGTAAAGCCATCTCCTAGACGCCCCGTTCTCGTGTTCTTCAGAGCTATGGGGCTTAAGGTGGGGACATTGTCGATATTTATATTCGCTATCATTTGGTTCGTTTGCAGCAGGAATGGCAATATAGTACTTGACAAACTTAGGGTATGCGGCATGATGTCAAAGTATAGGAAGAAGAAGCTGGCTGGTGACTTTATATCATATTTTATATACCAAGTGGAAAATCGATTGGCCTCTTCCCTCAACGATTTCCAAGTACCCCAAAGTAAATAGGGAAACTTCTGGTATACCTATGGCGTCTCAACATGACCCACTATTAAACGTGCACGTTTTGCAAGCTCTCTCGCAGCTACGAATCGCCCCGGATCTTTCTTTGACACCCTTCCTAGATCAGCTGCTTTCTTGCGTATGGAAGTTGCAGTTTCTCCATCTCCAAGAACCCTCTGAAATGCAATACCTAGCTCTTCAGCCGTCCAATATGGAGCCGAGTTTTTATTACCCCATACACCAATGCCGAGAAACTCAGCTCTTGTGGCATAGTCGTATAGATCAACCCACATTGGTAGCACCATTTGCGGGATACCAGTACTAAGTTATATTAGTAAACCATATGATATTCCATACTTTCTTCGAGGATAGCTTACCCAACAGCCTCATGATAACAATTGGCTCCACCATGGTGTACCGAGAGGACGACATTGCCAGTCTCTAGTAAAGATGCTGGGTTGATTTTTATCCACTTCTCCAGCCGCAGGCGTCCCTGTGCAATGAATTCTTGCAGTTCCGCAAGGAATAAGTCTGGAAATTCTCTCCTCTTGTTAAATTTCCACAATACTTGGACGCCGGAGGTCTCCAAAAGCTCTTTGACAGCCCTCGCCATCTCGGTTGCTGCCTTTTTATCGTAGTTAACAGTACTTCCTAAATTAATCAGGACTGTTGGTGCCTTTTGTAGCCATGTAGCCAGCTCCTTGTCTTGTTCAACTGCAGTAGCACTGGAAAGAAATATGGGACCGCAGGCAACGACGTTTGAGGGTATGATACTCATAGGAAAATCCGCGTCAGGTGATGACTGGGTGAGCCAGACGAGGTCCTTGTTGTACACCGAGAAAAAATCCAACGGATTTGCAATACCATTCTCTTTTAAAAATGATTTCTTCCGGGTTAGTTCCGGTGTCCAGGTAACGCTGTAAGCAAGACGAAGAGTTATGTATATATTTGCCGGAATAAGGTGCCATGGCACTGGGTAAGTGTATCCGGAGCCAATACTATTCGAGTCATTAATATCGATACTCGGTTGTTAGGGAGTGGATTGAAGTATATACTGACCAGGGATACTTCCACAAGACTGCACCCCAAGGCTGCCTATCCGCAAAATTATCTTTTAGAGCGTTTGGGGTTAAGATAGCATGCTGAAGCCCCAGGGCTCGAATGGCATCTAGTCCAGGTCCAAACTGCGAATCCACTGCGACCATAGCAGGGTCGACTTCCTCGAGAATTGATGTGATCTCCCGATAGAGTGCAAGATATTCGGGGCCAGTCCATGGCATGAGGTACTTCTGAAGATCGCTACACAATTTTGCAATTCCAGCAACCCCAGGGGCTCCGATAGTCTCATCAATAAAATGCCCCACAGAATTAAGGGCAGCTCCATATGTTGTCCCTTTGAGTGTATGGAACTTTATGGGTCGCACATCTGGTGATGTTTTTCGAGCAAATCTAGAAAGGGTTGCTACATCTTCAGCAAGTCCTCTGAAGGAAACATAGTGGACTTCGATATCCTGATGCTCAACAAGCATAGCATGGCTTGTTGCTAAGAGGACATTTGCTAACCCATGCTCAGAGTTCGAAAGAAAGAGGACCGTATTGTTCCTTCCCGGCCATTGCTGCGGTTTGGTGTCTTCATCCTTCAACGATTTCTTGGAAAAGAGAAAAGCTATAACTGGCAAAAACGCAGCGACCAAAAACAAAAGCTTGCGCGAAAACATGCTTGTAGCTTGGGGGTTGCTACCAACTGGGCGGAATGGATAAGTACCCTCACGCACGGTTGTGCAGTACCGTGCAATACAGTAAGCCCTAGAGTTCTGAAACCCAGCCACTTACTTTGTTATGGTGACAATTACTGGAACAAATAGAAATCGTGTCAGCGTCAGCAATAATAGGGGCGGCCGAGTTGAAGCGAGATTGGCATATAAGGTAAGGATCCGCCTGATTTATGGTTTCCAACGCGAACGAGGCTGACAAACTTGTTGTCGCGCCGTTACTGCGCCTTCTAAGACCGACAAACTTTCATGCCATTTACATGTATCGCATGTAAAACAGTTGGCACGATTAGCCAACATGCTCGATTCATTCCGCGTTCCCGCTGTCGTCGCGGGCATTCCTGTGTCGCCTTATCTCGCTATCGCCTTGTTGACGTTCACCTTCAGCCTCGTCCTGCTCCCAAGCGTTTTCTTATTCACTTCCATCCGATACAGGCATGGTCTTGCCCAATATGATGCCGCTTCCAAGGGCGAGAAATCTAACAAACCACATACACCACCAATAATCCCATACTCACTACCGTTCCTTGGAAATGCGCTGTCATTCCTCAACAAGCGACCAGGTACCTTTTGGGAATATTTGTTCCTGTTCCATCCACGCGCTGTGGGCTCATGCACGATCCTGCTTGGTGGTATTCGCACTCATATTCTCTACTCGCCTACTGCAGTGACCGCGCTGTTGAAGAATAGAACTCTCACACGTGATGGGTTCAATTTTGACGTTATCACCAAGGGCATGGGCATCGACCCCAAACAAGCGAAGAAATACTATGGACTAGGGGAGCCGCCGAACGAACATGGTCTTACCCCAGTTCAAGAGCAGGAAAAAATAAACCATGAGTACCTTCTTCGTACTGAAGGCGTCAATGAGTTAACTGCCGAATTTGCGCAGTCGTTCAAGCAGACACTGGACGCAGAGGAGTTTGGAAGCGTGACTGGGCAAGGTGGCGGTTCACAAGAAATGAACATATTCAGTTGGCTAAAACAGCGGATGTTTTTTGCCTCGACTAGAGCGCTTATGGGTGAGAAGCTTCTTGAGATCTATCCAGGTCTAGAGGAGGACTTCTTCGTTTTCGACGAGGCTTTATTGAGCATGTTTTTTGGGATTCCAAAAATATTTATCCCAAAGTCACATGACGCTCGCAGAAAGGCGCTTCAGGGGATTCTTCGATTCCATCAAGCAATGCAGGAACAATTTCAAGGCGACATTGTCGATCCAAATGGCGATGTTAAATGGGAGCCAAATTTTGGCAGCCGTTGCAATAGAGCTCGGCAAGGATACTATGAATCGAGACATCTGACTCTCGAGGCCAGGGCTAGCCTCGACTTGGGTTTTATCTTCGGGCTGAATAGCAATGCTATTCCAGCCACCGGGTGGATGTTGTTTCATATATTAGACCCCGCAGCTGACAAGACGCTACGACCTCGAGTCATGGCAGAGTTGGAACGGTCCAGGGAGGTGGATGGCACATTAAACATCCCCATTTTGGTCACATCACCGCTCATGCAGAGCATATATCATGAAGTCCTTCGATTATATGTCGATGTTCTGGTAACGCGCGAGCTGACACATGATCTCATCCTGCCCCTCGATGAGGGGAACAACCAAGTGAAGTTTGACCAGGGTAGCATCATAATGGCCCCTTCCTGGCTGGGTCATCGTGACGAATCACTCTGGACTTCACCTCCAAGCTCCATATTCTATCCCGAGAGGTTCCTCCGAGTCGACGAGGAAACTGGCAAGGAGACTTTTACGACGGGTGGTACCGCTGGCAAATTCTTCCCGTTCGGAGGCGGCAAGACCATCTGCCCTGGCCGCATTTTCGCGAAGCAAGAGATTTTTGCTAGTGTTGCAAATGTCCTCCTTGATTTCGAAATCGAACCCCTGACCTTTGTAGATGCGAAAGGCACTACCACGAGCCGATTCCCTACGCTACGGAATGCGTATAATGGCACCGCAGTCATGGTTATGAACGGGGATCTCAAGGTTCGGATTCAGAGACGGGTTAGATAGGATGAATTGTCTAAAGGATGGGGCTTTATAAATAGTGGATGGGGTAAATTTGTTCCGCTATATTATATCCATGCTTCGTGGATTTTAACTTTTTATCCCTAGCTTCTTGATCCAGGGTAGAAGTCCATAGTCTCCGCCAGAAACGAAGGTCAGCATAGAAATAGAAGAGATCGTGATAGATGCAATGGTGTTTACGGTAGAGGAAGACACGACATTGGCTTGTATCGTTTTAGTAAGCAGGGGAAACATTGCCAGAGGATATCGCGCTCGAAGGAATACTAGTGGGACTTGCGCCTCCATCTAGAAAACGTCAGATATTCGTAAAGTGGAGTCGACTCCATGTAAAGAAAGTATGGCAATCGATGGGTGTGAATCGCGAAAGTTATAACTTCAGCCTAAACAGTCCAGTTACCCCAGTTTTGCGAGTTTTGCGTCAAGAGATGACAGCAGTTCCCCGCACCCCGCATGCCGCGCTTGCCGGTACGCAACCCCTCATGGCCACAGTAACACTAAGCGCTAACTCCCCGCGCTTCATTTTAACCAAGTCTCTCCTATTGGCGACTAATATCGACGCTATACCAAACTCTACCAAACCAAACCAGCAAATCTGGTTGCTCGCAGCATTTGGAAAAGATTGCCGGGCTCATCACCGAGTTATGAGACTTCAGGGTGTTGGAATCCGAGGAGCTGGGTTGGTTTATACCCGCCATGACAAATTGGGCTCTTTGGCCTTCCAAGACCTATAAGTAGCCCGACCACCTGGTTTTCTACGAGTCAGGGATTTTGACGCCGCAATATCACATCTGTCTCCCGTTGTAGAACACACGCATTGAAATGGAGCAACCCGACCGTACGAATGCCACTAATCTGGCCCTAGAATCGGATCTCACTCACCTCCAAGAGCAAGACATCACACCATGGTATCAGAAAAAAAACCTTCGATCCCTATACTTGACCCTCGTTCCGTCCGCTCTCGGAGTCGAGATGACTAGTGGCTATGATGGTTCCGTGCTAAACGGCCTGCAGACAGTTGCCAGTTGGATTGACTATTTTGATAATCCTCAGGGTGCTATTCTTGGTATCATCACCGCCGCTTTCTCTCTTGGCTCTGTAGCCGCAATCCCATTCGTCCCATGGGTCAACGATCGGTTCGGTCGTAGGATGAGTATTAAATTTGGGAGTCTTTTGATCATTATTGGAGCAATTATACAGACAGCCTCCGTCAATAGTAAGCTCGTCGTCTTCGCTCTTTATTGAGCTCCTACTAAATTACAATAGTCGCCATGTTTCTGGTGTCCAGATTTATCTTGGGCGCAGGTATCCCATTCGCGATTAATGGCGCCTCTCAACTCATCGCCGAACTGGCACACCCGAGGGAACGTTCAGTGATTACTGGGCTCTTCAACGAAAGTTGGTATGTCGGGTCGATTATGGCTGCTGGTATCACATTTGGTACTTATCAGATGCAATCGACTTGGGCCTGGAGACTTCCGTCACTTCTGCAAATTCTTCCTTCGATGCTGCAGATTACTTTTATTTGGTGAGAATGTGAAGTCACTCCAGTATTGTTCACCTTGACGTCTAACCATCCGTTAGGTTTGTACCCGAAAGCCCTCGCTGGCTATTATCTAGGGACCGGTCCGAGGAAGCTTTCGATATCCTAGTTACATACCATGGAGAGGGCGACTCTGAAAATCCATTCGTCTTGGCGGAGTTCGAACAAATCCGCTCTACAATCCGCATGGAAGTCGAAGCTTCAAAATCTAGCTGGTTGGACCTGTTCAAGACCCGTGCCAATTTGCACAGACTGCTTATCGCGGCTTGCGTTGGTCTTTTCAGTCAATGGTCTGGAAATGGCCTCGTATCATATTATCTAGCCAAGGTGCTCACAACTATCGGAATTACAGACCATCGCAAACAGAATCAAATTAATCTTGGCCTCCAGTGCTGGAACCTCGTATCCGGGGTTTCTGCCGCCTTCGTCACGAAGCAATTGGGCCGTCGAACACAATATCTCATCGCATTCGGAGGCATGACCGCAATATTTGCGTGCTGGACCGGAGCCAGCGCCGTCTTCGCAGAAAATGCCGAGAACAACCGGGCGGCTGGCGCTGTAATTGGAATGATTTTTGTTTACTACGGTTTCTACAACTTGATGCATCCATTGACCTACATCTACCTCACGGAAGTCTTTCCTTTCATCAGCAGATCTAAGGGTGTCGCTCTCACGCAGTTTTTCTCAAGGGCCGGCAGCTCATTTAACCAGTTTGTCAACCCTATCGGCCTCCAAAATCTACAGTGGAAGTTTTACATTGTCTACGTCGCTTGGCTGGCTTGTGAGTTTGGAATAATATTCTTTGCCTACCCCGAGACGAAAGGCCCAACACTAGAGGAATTGGCAATCAGTAAGTCACATTTAAATCAGATACGTCTAATACCGCTAATTGCTATAATAGTCTTCGAGGGCAAGAATGCTATGGTAGGCCAAGTTTCGGGCAAAGCAACTGATGATGCGGTCGATCAGGTTGAGAGAGTTTGAAATAGCGTGGAAAATCAAACTACCAAATGTCATAAAAGAATATGTGAAGATTAATAAAGTTTTTCAACCCCATTCCTTGAAGTATTCGTGTTTATGATGAGCTGGCCTGTGATACAGCCTCAAGCATGTGCGGTTTAAATATATACTAGTCCTTGACACGATTTGCGTGGGCTCGTTCAACGACTATTCACCAATGGCGGCGTGCGTAGTAAGGTTCAAAAAGAGTCCGAAACATCGCTGCTTTTCCTAGATTTTAGAAAGGAGAAACGAGGAAATGATAAACCAGCAGTCGACGGCTTAAAATTGAGCGGAACAGATGGATTAATATCACTAAACCACAGACGCCTTGTCGTTGTTGACCAAATTGCTTTCATTTATGATGGCTGGGACCAGTGTAACCAGGTTCATCTGGCTGCTTTTGTGTGGCCGAGCGTGAATAGGTAAGCATTAAAAAGATTGGCTAAATCATAGATGGCTTATATTTCTCCTCATTTGTTTTTGCGAGCAGTCTTTTTACAGTTACTGGTAGAGTTCAGATCAGAGTCATCGTGAACGACGACTTCAATAACGTCCCCACCTTACAGCAGCCAAACCTCGATCATTGCTTCGACAATGGGTTTGTTTAACTCCCTGCACTCTCTGTGACTCAAATTTCTTATCCCCGCTCTACGGCTCCTTGTGGAACTCGTTTCTCCGTTGCCAGCACCTAAGCCCGACTTAGTTTTAAGGATCCCATCTCGCGAAAAGGGACGGACAATCAAAGCCAATGTCTATAACCCGAGCATAGAGGCGGGACATACTGGTGGTCCTCGCCCCATTCTGGTGAATTTCTTCGGAAGTGGATTTGCTCTCCAATATCATGGTGTTGACGAGCCTTTCTGCCGGTTCATTGCCACGAAGACCAACTACGTAGTCTTTGACGTGCAGTATCGCGTGGCACCAGAGAATCCTTTTCCGGCAGCAGTCAACGTCGCTGAGGATGCTGTGAAATACGACCCAGACGAGTACCGCATTTCTCATGTTTCCCTAGTGGATTCTCATATAGTGGCACCCTTGCACTTGTGAGCTCAGCTCTGAGGTAATTAGAACCCAAATTCCCTTGCCATTAGATCTTACTGATACTAGATGTCAATTAAGGCAGGCCTTTGTTATTGGTAAATTTCCTTGCGCTGAAGTTGGATCGAGATTAAAGTCAGGGATGATTGTTGAAGATGCAAGACAGGGCGAAGCGAGAGAGTCGTGTATTTATCCAAAAGAAAAACGTAGGCAGATTGGAGGAGAATCTACTTGAATCTTAGCCCCCTTCGGGATTCCCCTGTCAGCTTTCTTCTAATTTGAACGTGGACTTTCCCCCGCCACCCAAGCAACACCTCCCTTTATTTCGTATGAAACACAACCCAACGTCCTGTGGCAGATAGCGCCTACAAGTTAACATCTTATGATACACTGTCTCTTTCAGGGGATAAGTATGTTATTGGATGAGGAATTAATTACTGGGTATTATTAGATGACAAAGTTTACAAGCTTCGCATCCCACCCAGCTAATACGCATAACATCCCTACAATGCTACCACCTTTCTTAAACGGAGCTTCATGGTAACCAGTTCAACAACGCCGCATGGAAGCTGTCTGGGTCTTGGATTTGAGGAGAATGACCAAGATCAGGGAATTCAACCAGAGTACAACCAGGAATCTGCGCTGAGACTTGTTTGCCTAGAGCCTCGTAGTGGCCAAGCAATGGCTTGACGGCGTCTGGTGCCCAAGCCTTTCCAATCGCCGTGTTGTCCTTGTCGCCAATCACAAGAAGAGATTCCATTTTCAAGCTGGGAAGCTCATAGATGATAGGTTGAGTGAAGACCATGTCGGTTGTAGTAGCCATATTCCAGGCAAATTTGTCACCCAGTGGGCCTTTATAGATACTAAGTAGCATATAAACCCATATGTCGTAGGAATCGTCCCACGTTCCAGAATAGTAGGTAGCTTGCTGATACTTTCTGATGCTGGTATAGGTTGTGTTCAACTCCGCTAGGTATGAGACATCCGGAGTTTGATATGGAACTCCGAGGGCGAACCAGTTCTCGAGACCAAGGGGATTAACCATCACAAGGCGGTAGGTCTCTTCAGGGAACATAAGAGCGTACCTTCCGGCTAACATACCACCCATTGAATGCCCCATAATTGTGGCGTTGATAATGCCAATGTTGTGGAGAAGGGCGTTGGTGTTTGTGGCCAGAGAATCCAGCGTAAATTGATATTCGCTGGGCTTCGTCGACTTGCAGAACCCCACTTGATCAGGAACGACAACGCGGTACCCATCTTCGACGAGAACTTTGATAGTCGCAATCCAAGTCGCGCCACAGAAGTTCTTGCCGTGGAAAAGAACGATGCTTCCTTTTGGGGTTCCCTTTGGAGCTACATCCATGTATGACATAGTCAACTTCTTCCTCTGGGAGGTGAACTGGTAGTTTTTCACAGGATACGGATAAACAAAATCCAGCCCATTTGCCAAGTTACTTTGATCTGCTGTGGCTGCAACGGCGCAGCACAGCAGGCCAAGAAGGACAAGAACCTGGGTATAGAGCTTCATGATGAAATCTCTATGAAGGAATGTTTTGTCTTGCTCTCGGAAATTATCGAGTAAGCTGAGGTTACATGTGGCACGGCAATCGAGTGGTAGCGACGGAATGCTCTCACCTGCTCGAAAATACGGGAGGTACCCAGCAAAGTAATTCTGCTGCTCAGAAATGGAAAGGAACGAAGGGGGATTCACGGACTTAAATGAATTGCTAATGTACCCACAAAATTAAATGATAACCATGGGTTTGAGTTCATAGCCTCTCTCGATAGGGCGATATTAGCGAATATTCCAAGTAACGCACCTGCAAACCCTGCCCTAGCACCCCCCGAATCGCCATTAGATTAGCATTTATGGTGACTTATTGAGCATGTTAATTAAAGCGTGGACTGTGTTTGTGGCGCCCCACTTGAAACGATTCCATGGCCCATAGGCATCATAAACAATATCGCCGATAAGAAAGACTATAACGAAGTCCCGCTCCCATTCCACTATAGTCCTTAGTTTACATAAAGGTAGAGGCCAAGGCTAAAGATAGTTAAGAAACCCTTTCTTACGTCTTCTCTATCCCTAGTGATACTTGCTGGGATTTTAAGTAGATGCATTGGCATTGTCCTGATTTCCATCCGCGTGGGAGATATGAGGGGCATGTTGCCACCAGGAGCTTCATAATGGGGTCGAGGGGGTTTTAGGTGGCAAAGCGAAAGTCGAGACTTCAAAAGGGGTAAGTTATGTAGCTTCTAGGTTGTTAATAGACTTGAGACATACCGTTTATTGCCCACGTCGGCTGTATTTGTCCTGTAATGGTCTTGCTCCTCTGGAGTCAAAGCGTCCCATTTCTTTGCTTTCGAATTGTTTCTCCATTTATAATAAAAGTACGTACTTGGGTATTGTATCACCTGCGAGCGGCATTAATTTCACATACATAGCAGAGGAACAACGGATATTATGACTTACACACATCCAGACACAGATAACTAGCAGGCCCTTGTTTGCTTTGAAGTATCGAGGTGAATCCTCAGATTGATAGACTGTGGAGTTAGCACTTATATTTTATGGCCATACTATACATGTAACTGAAAGACTTACTGTTCGCTCCAATCATTCCACTAACTTGAACCCACATGTTGTAAAGGCTATAGGTGAGTCAGAACAATAATAAATTGGAGGTGTGGGCTCGGCATACGATGCGGAAACTGTTCTGTTCTGGACTGTTCCTGCATTCCGACTCGTCCAAGCAACTTGTATAGGATGTGTGCTAGTAGTTCAGTTAGCCTCCGATAAGTTACTGTCCTATGAGACGATACTCACTATGGGAACGACAGTAATACCGTTGCAATTGCAAAATAGGCCCAGGGACCGATTGGATCAGGCAAAGCTATCAGAGCCACAAAGCAAGGCAACAGCCAAGCATCTTCCGCCATCGATACGATACTTCTATTATTCACTAACTCACTCACAGCGGTTATGATTAACATCGATAGACAGTATCCAATAGTACTTGGGATGGTAAGAAGATTTGTCTCAACGACAGTGAATCCTAGGGATCTAAATGAGAGCGTCAAGTATTGGTCGACAGGGTATTTGGGCAAACCAAATAACAGACCCAGAGCGTATAGTGGCCACATGTCGTAGTCTTTTACACTCTCCCAGATCTGTTTGACGGAAAGACCTTGCCGGTTAAACATCCCTCCTTTGTGAGGATCGTCTCGGATTACTAAAGGTAATGTTAGAAACTATCCAAAGTCCGTCTCTTTCAGCGACCCACCTGAGTTGACAATAATCTTCTCTTCTTTCTCTGTGAAATACCCTTTTGGTTTCCACCAAGATTTTGTCTTTGCTGGGGATTGAGGCATGAGAAAGAATGAAGCAACTCCAATCAGAACTATAGCAAATCAGTATTTCTAACATTGTAAGCATAGGCTATACTTACAAGTAAAGGCACCCCTGAATACGTTAGCCACGATTAAATACGTAGTGAACAAATAATATAGCTTACTCGATGAGAAACAACCACTGCCAGCCTGCATACCCCCGGAAGCCACGCATTGACAAAAGACCGACAGCAGCAAAACTAACACCAATGTCGGCTATGAGGGAAGTGAGAAGAATATTTTAAGCCTGCAAGACGAGTGTTTTACCTAGTGCCGAAAACAGCCAGAACCACGCTAGTCGGATCGGAAGCTAAGGAAATGAATAAGCTATTATTATACAGTGGTTATGATGGCAAATTCCACTTACAGATTTTCCGGTATAAAAGTAGCTAAGGTACAGTATAGTATCGCTGTCAACGGATTAGTGACGTCCTTGGACTCTTATCGGACGATGAATACTTACGGTATAAAACCACCTTGGAATGTCGCACTGACTGATTAGTCAAGCTTGCACTGTAATCGACCAATTAACTCACATCAAATATCGGGTAACGAGAAAAGAAGCCCGGCCTTTGAGAAAGAATTGCATGGCAGAAATTATACTAAAGATGCAAATTTGGATTGGTATCCATCGATCCGGACCGATACTAACAGTTCAGTTTAGCCATGGGTATCTTTGCATTGGATACCTTCACCGAGAGCTTACTGACCGTTTGGAGATCAGCTGAGATGGAAGTTCGGCGACTAAGAACCCAACACGAGCGATGGTTTGGCCAAGATTCTATCACGCGTTAACGTTGCCAGTCCTTATTGAGTGAGCAACTCACATAGTCATTTTTACTGAGATTTAGATCGTCGAGCATATTGTCTGAAACGGCATTTTTTATGTTTCCTCGATCGATATTTAAAGCGAAAAACATGATGCAAACCCAGGTCTAAAAAGTTAGCTTCGAGCTTCTTTGAGCCCTTTGGCTACAGAGTGAAATTCTTACCATTATCTTCCAATCAACCTTACGTCGTACTGCCTTTTCCTCCCTCCATGTCCAGCGAGCAGAAGGGTCGAAAGCACTCCAGTTCTCCCATTTTGGATGAATATACGCTTTTTTATACTCTTCGACATTTTCCGAATCCCAGATACTAGGTTGTGTAGCAACCTTGGTCAGGTCAGCAGCCAGTCCACCCTGTTGGTTATAAGATGGGCACCTACGGCGTCGAGGTCATACTCATCCTTCTTTGTCCCCTTCCGAATTCCAATGAAACGTAAGATGGCATCTCCAAGAACTGCCTCCATGCGCTGATTCTCCTGGGTTGCCAAGGGTGACAAAGGAGGTGGGGCTAGGTCAATGGCATGCTTGACGTCGGTTCCTTCTCTAGACTTTAAGCTACCATGATCTGAAGGCGAGGATGATTCAGTGATTGAGGGTGTGATTGCTTGTTTCTGAGTAGCCATTTCGTCTTTCTAGTCAACAAAGAAAGGAATGGCATACGGCGGAAGAATGAACGTAGGCTGTGATAAGGTAGGAATGAACTCCGGAATTCTAACCATTTATGTTCTTCTTTATGATGGGTTATACTATCATTATCAACATATTTGTCCAATGAAATTCCAGAATTTAACTTTTATTTGAGATAGCATCACATGAGTTCCATTTTGCGCCATTGTACATCATTAGCAAGTTGAATGTCGTGATTTCGTGATTTACAACAGGTTATCAAAAGTGGAATCAGGTGACATTCAATCTCCTCCGCGCAACAACATGACATAAACCCAACTCCGCTTTATATTTCTAGAGCAATCGATTAAACTACATGCATAGCAAGTACGGTCACGATGTCGAATGGGCCACCCTCGTTTCACAGCATCTCACCTTTCAACTAGTTTTCACAAGCATCAAAAACGGGTAAATGAAAGCCACATGGTCTTCACTCTCAGAATGAAACCCCGTCAATCTCTCAATCCGAGTTGCAGGTAAAATCAGTCTAGTTTTTTATACTACTCTCAGTCGTCAACGGGCATCACATAAATCACTACCGGGCATGGCTGCTTTTAGCGCCAGATTTTGACAACTCCTCCGACGGAGAGAGGATATAAGTCCGTTCTTGTCTCTCTCGACTAAGACCCTCTATTCTAACGTACGTATTCCTAATAATATTACCTATTACTTAAAATATCGGCATAGGCTAATTCTATAGTAATATCAGCCGACGATAGAGGAATCCGCCAGCCTAACCGAGCGTCAGTGATTCCAGAAGTCGCGACCGAGTAGTTCCTCGTGCCCGTGGTACATTCTGTCCACAGTACCGCATTCGCCGTTGCTGGCACACCACGAAGTTGCGAAAGAGTAACCCTGATATCGCCAGTGCTGGGCACATAACTGAAGTTGCTGATGATACCAGCGTCAGCGGTAACCAAGACCCCTAGCGGCCCAATAAAGATCCTCCTCCTCACTGGGTCCGCCGTCTGCACACTAACCGACGTCCGCGAGCTAGTAAGCACACCACTATATGCGGCGAGTCCTACAACGCTATCCTGCACGACATATGTCCCAGTAAACACGAAGGAGGTAGAAGTCTGACGTGTCACTGCGGAACGCACCAAGAAGAACGCGAGAGTTCAATCCAGATCCGCAATGGTGGATTTGACGCTCTATGCGTTGAAGTTTGCCCCCGTATCTAGACATTACGCTGTAAGACGCTGAAATGGAGGTAGCCAGGACCACGGGCTGGCTGATGACAACAGGGGTTGACGGGAAATTAAAAGATGTCTACATGTTGTCCCAATATCGACGTGCATTGCCGTTCCATCCCCAATGCGGCACGGTTGGCATGAATCCCAGAACACTGTTCACCGTCTTAGTTACAGTGCTAGTATATCCAAAGTATCTAGTCAAGTTAATTATCTTCGACACAAGAGTGAGTGCTATTTGTCAAACTAAGAGATGTTGATAAGAGACACAGAAATAAACCTACTTTGACCAGTAGTACACGCCTTTCTGCTCCGTTGAGTCCCAAGCCATCTCACTTCCAAAAGGCACTGCCTCGGTGTCCCATTGATCCGCCCGAGACTTCCTTGCTGCCGTTAGAGTCTGCGCCTGGGACGAGAGACCCTCACGAGTGAGGTCGGTGAGGATCTCGCCAAAAAAGGTTTCGCCCATAAGGCCAACTTTATTAAATCCAATATCGGCTTTCATAGCTCGAATGATTGTGCTGTAAGCTTGGTTGAGATACCAGTCCCAAGTGTGGCTTTTAATGAGACTAGGGTACGCTCTTCCTGCACGATATAGACCCCAATACGCGTCGAATGATTGTGCTGTAAGCTTGGTTGAGATACCAGTCCCAAGTGTGGCTTTTAATGAGACTAGGGTACGCTCTTCCTGCACGATATAGACGCGCGACATGAACATAGTTGTAGGCACGATCAGTTGTATAAGATGATGCTTTGTTCCAGGATGCCCAGCTAGTCCAGTCTATACTGCTGTCATAAGTATACTGGGGATCGCAGCTGGCTCGTAGAAGAAAATGCTCTTCCAAACTGCAAAGTCGGACGCCTGAATAGTCTTCCATAGGACACCGTCTACAAATGACTCCAGCTTCGTGATTTCATCTTCATTAGGCTGCGCCGAATGCTTCATGCATGCGGCGAGGAACGAACCCGCACCACCTTCGTCACTGAGACCGAGGCTCTTGAATCTTGTTTGACGATAGATCTTGTTTCATAATCATAGGTCATTACTGAGGGAGCCCGACCAAATGGGTCCGACGTATCGTCGAACCATTGATCCGTCGTGAGGAACTGCCCGAGACTAGCGACCGCCTCTGTCCCCAGCTTTGTGATATAATAGTGAATTGTCTGCATTTTCCCGTCTGCATAGTCCACAGTCAATCGCACACAACTTCATGCACTCGTAGAAGGTGTTACGTTATAATTCCCATCGCCAGTGGAAGTAAGTTCCAGGGCACCTGTCGGTTCCACTGAAGTTGAGTTGACAATAGACGGCCCCGGACGAAGAGACTGGCAGCTATTCCCCTGGGGATGATATATCCTGGAACTCCATGAGAAACGGGTGTTCTGGTCCCTAGGACCGTTGAGTCGAGATCCCTGACGCCGCCTTCTGCTACTGAGAATCGGACCCCAAACTTTAGTGATGCGTCTGGCTTTAGGGTTCTCAAGGTGGCCTCGTTCCATGGCTTCTTTCCAGACCACTCGTTCTCAGCCCATGCCATACTCAATACCTACCACTCATAAAAGCCTTCGAAGACCTTACTGCCGCAAGCGGTGTCTTCGTAGTAAGTCTCTACTAGATTTCGATAAGATTCCATCGGTGTGTCTCCAAGAGGAGTAACTACGAGCGCTGAGCCATCTCCACTGGTAGGTGCAACGCGAATATGGCCTGCATGCATTTCTATGTACGGGTCGGAAAGGGAACACAGGCGTAGCATGTCGCTTACTTGACTATTTGTGAATAAGCTGTTGAACTCTGCTGGAAATCCCAGTCCTCCGATCTCGATGGCCGAAGATCCTAATTTGACTATAGTAAACTGAAGACCAAGGTCACCAGACACATCGATCCATTCTCGCATGATATTTAAGTGACCGGTAGGAAGTGTGGGTGTAATTTCGGAAGATACCAGTGCTCCTATAGAAAGTGTAGTTACTCTCTTTCGCGACTTAGAAGAGTCACCCGTAATCCAGGCTGTGCTTCCGGATGTGCGATATCGATGGGTGATGTCTCCCCAGTGATATTGGTCGTCCTTTGCTCGAAGAGAGAGATAATCAAAAGGGAGAAAGTCAAAATCCTCCGCGGCTGGCTTCAAGGATGCAAGAACTTGAGCATCGCCGACTATTTGCACATCGAAGTTAGCGGTAGTTAGCTTTATATAACCATTGCTAAGACCCAAAGTATCCTAGCACAACACTGTAGATGTGAGAACCGAATCCACAACTAGCAAAAATCGGAGAACTCGAGGCCTCATAGTCACATTTGATGTCTTAAAGCTTCAAACTAACAATATAAAGACAAAGGCACAAGTGGCGAAGTAGTCAGCTATTAAGGTCCATAGCTCGATACCATCAATAGTTTTTATACAATAACGACGAAAAGGGGATATATTGAAGATTAGCTATTAGTAAAGTAAATGTTCCCCATGGCAGGTAGACTCTAGCCGTTCCCCAATGAGGGAAAGCCACTGATGTAGAGCAAATCTCAGTGGTGGACTAACTAAACAAATTCGAATAGATTATAGCCTAAGAGGAGATTCTATTCTCCTCCAAGTCTACTTGGGAAGAGATCGCGCATGGATACGAAGGGGTCATGGCATGAGACCCAACTAACTCAATGAGCAGCTCAGCAAGGTTTTATTAACCCTACGCACACATATTAATTAAAATGGATTGTAATAAGTAATTGCAGGACTAAAGAGCCCAACAGAACAGGTAGCTAAAGCCCGGTACAGTACAGTACATACATGGTAATGCCTGTTCCCGAGTCATAATTGATTTGCCGCACTTACTCGAAATAAAGAGGGCTAACTCGACTGCATAACATACCGCATTTAGGGTCAACTCGCCACTTCCTTTATTATCTCTTCTGGTCGTCCTGTTATTGCTATATCTTGTCATCATGGTGCCCCTAACATTTGTGGTAGCTGTCTTCTCGCTCGTACTCCGATCTGTCGTTGTTGCGTCCCCCAACCTCCGCCGCCAAACTACCACTTCCACATCAACTGGAAACCCAATTCTTGCTGATGGATCTATTTACTCAGTAGACCCTGCACCAATTGTATTGAATGACACTGTCTTAATTTATCTGGTCGGGACGAGGTTGGGGCTACTGAAAATGGCTTCACCATGAATGAATGGCAGATTTTCGAGAGGTAGCTGGTCGCTTCATAAAGATGTAGCGCAGCCTCATACTATATCTCTTGGGCTAGCACAGGTACAGCGTACGCAGGTCAGATTATTCAAGGTGCCGAAGGAAGATTCTACTTGTATGCTCCTGTCACTCAATCCAGCAGCGCGACCTCAGATCCCTTTGCTATCAGGGTAGCTGTTTCAAGTGACATACTTGGCCCCTTCTCTAATGCTCATTCTTAAGGTCCGATCATATCGCAAAGCTGCCCATATCCAGGTAATACCATCCAGAACAGCAGTCTTGGTTGATACAGATGGCCAGGTGTTTATTTACTTCGGAACCTTTGGCGAACTCATGGGCTATGAGTTAGAGTCAGATATGGTTACAATCAGGGGCCCAGTCACCACTGTCGACTCTCTCACGGGCTTTTTTGAGGCTCCATGGCTCATGAAACGAGATAGTACACACTACCTGCTGTATGTTGCCAATAATGCTAGAGAAGATTCACCTTGTACCCCGACCAGCTATCATGCTTGTATAGTCTATGGAACTGCATCAAACCCCTTTGGTCCGTGGACATTTCGGGGCATCGTTCTTGATATTGTCTCATCCACGACCTCTCACCCCGGTGTATACTAGCTCGGCGATGAATGGTTCATCACATACCATACACACAATGCCATAGGTAGTACTCACTTCCGATGCAGTATTACCTTCGATAAGCTCACATGGGATGATGCGGCCTCTCCGCCCTCGATTCTAAAGGTTACACAAACGCATCCCCTATCGTCTACTAACAATTCAACACGTAATATCGCCACAAGTGCCACGCCATTCTCTACCAATACCACCCCAATTCAGTACTGGATCTAGTCTATTAATGATGGGCTGGTTGAAGCGAACCCACTGCCACCTGACTATTGGTGCTCGTACGCCGCAGAGCAATCGCCAGAGGCAAGCACTTTGAAGTATAGATGGGACACAGCGGTGCAGCTGAATGGTGCAACCATGGCGTTTTATGCAGATCAACCAACGGGATCCAGCATCGGGGTACCGCCGCCTGCGTCATGGACGCTGGAATATCTCACGTCTGCAGTATCATGGACGGAGGTTTTGGTGACGAGCTCTGGAGGGTATCCAATCACAGTCACTGACTCGCCAGAAGAAGTAAGGTTTGAAACGGTCTCAACTACTTCCTTGAGGGCGGTCCTGACAGCTTCGGGCTCTGGCGTTCAGTTTGGAGGAGTAGGTCTTAAAGAGTGGGCAGCGTTTGCACCAACCGCTTCGTGATGAAGACGATTTAAAGGCATTCGCGGACCCATTTGGTCTTAGAGAAATATAACACATAGCTACACTAAGTACCATCTTTAGGGTTTTATTAATGGTCAACACCAACACACTATTTTAACATCTCAATCAACATTTCCACCCAAACATCTTTATCTCTTTGAGAAAATAATCCGCATATTTCACGAACATTTCTCCAGCGGACTAAGTTTGTTTAATACAGTAAAAATAAATATCATGGCAGCTTATTAAAAATATACTCGCGTGTGATTTGGAGCTTCACTCAATAACCCCCATAGTTCTTTAGTCCGGTATAAAACAACGAAACTTCGCTGTAGCTGTTACAACTTCATATATGGACCGAGGTCAAAGGCGATTCGGATTGATCTGTTGAAGCCTTGGCCCGAGGTCGACCAATCATGCCACAAGTGGGCCACACATCAACTAATGGGCGCAATGCCCCACCTAGGGCGAAACTACTGTAAACCCCGAAATGCACCCCGCCTTTCTCAACCGGGTGTCGCATCGAGATCCGTAGACAACATTAGCGTGTTGCCATTGAAGCTTGTCGAAGAGCATATAAAGTGAGGCACGCAGGATTCAAGGCGACACCATGTAGGCTTTGATCCAAGGCGTATTTCCAATGATGGCTGAATCACATGATGCCTCTGGGCAAAAGAAAAACATTCTGTTCCTCATTGCAGATGACCTCGGAAAATATCTCAATTGCTATGGCGCCAAGAATATCAAGACTCCAAACATTGACTTGCTGGCATCGCAAGGTACTCAGTTTGACATGGCCTTCACAAGCACCGCTTCATGCAGCGCCAGTCGGTCAGTCATGTACACCGGCTTACATACTCACCAGAACGGACAATACGGGCTGGCCTGTGAGAGGCACCACTTCGCCACATTTGATTACATCGAAACCGTCCCTGCTGTGTTCAACTCTCTCGGTTATCAGACTGGAATCATTGGGAAGGTGCATGTTGGGCCGGCCTCATCCTATCCCTGGGAGATCCGCGAAGAGAGTGGGAGCAGGAATGTTGGTTGGGTTGCGGACCGAGCGGAGTCTTTTTTTGAAAAAGCAAAAGAGACCGATCGCCCGTTCCACCTGACCGTGGGATACATTGATCCTCACCGTGACCTAACACGGTCTGGGTTTGGAAACGAAGATTTTGGCGACGCAAGGGTGAAAGTCACTCAAGTTCAACCTGAGGATGTGGAGATCCCTCCATTTTTGAATGACATACCAGAGGTTCGCACGGAACTTGTCGAGTATTACCAGTCCATCCAGCGTCTAGATGCTGGCGTGGGGTTGATACTCAATGCTTTAGAGAGACAAGGACTATCAGATAATACACTTGTCTGCTTTGTTAGTGACAATGGCGCGCCGTTTATCAATTCAAAGACGACGCTGTATGATGCAGGAATCCGCCTCCCGGTCATAATCCGAGCACCACAGTCGAAGGGTGGTGTTGTGAGCCCAAACATGATCTCATACATCGACTTTTTCCCAACTCTCCTGGACTGGACCGGCTCAAAGGGGTACAAATTGTCTGAAAATAGTAGGTCGCCACCAAGACTTGGAACATCATTCCTCCAAATTCTTGATGCCACAGAGCTTTTGCCCGAAGATAAGTGGCAGCATCACGTATTCGGATCGCACACCTTTCACGAAGTACAGAACTACTGGCCTACTCGCTACCTCCGCTCAAGGCGATATAAGTACCATCGCAATCTTGCCTGGCGCCTCGATTTTCCATTTGCCAGCGATATGTATGGTAGTTTGAGCTGGGACGGCATCCGCAACACTCCGCCTCCTGTGATGCTTGGTCCTCGCTCTTTAAAAAACTACATATGGCGCCCTCAGGAGGAGTTGTACGACATGGATAATGACCCACAAGAAGTTAACAACTTGGCACAAAACAAGGAGTATGAGAATGTGGTCAGAGAATACCGTGCGAGATTAGAAGCCTGGCAATTAAAGACGAACGATGCATGGCTCTATCGGGATAGTGTTTCTGTCGCAATGAACCAGCATCACATAGCTGCTGGTCTCAAGATCCCAGATAGGTTTGAGATTGATGTTGATAACCCGGGGAATCGAGGTGTTGCTTTATGGTCACCTGAAAATGTACAATCACACCCGTCAGCTTGATCACAGGATCAACTCCAGACATACTTAGAACAGGGGTTTTCAACTCCAGCAATAATATATCCATCAATGAGCACAATGAGCAGTGTATAGAATCAATATAAATTAGAGAAAAAAATTGAAGCAAATAGAAGCACCCCCTGAAGCTGCTCTGTAGTAACCCGTGAGTAAATGGTTCTTGAGTATATTAGAAACGAGCGATGTAACGGTATGTAAGTCACTTTTCTATTTACTTTCAGTTGCCACTATTTGATTGAAAAATCCCTAATTACCTCCGGTATTGCAGGTATTGTGCTATAAAAAGATATAAAAAAGCTCTACTATCCTCCATATTACAGTAGATTAAACCTTCTGGTCCACGCTACCCGAGGATTCAACGACGTCCTGATTCATAGAATCATCCTTTCCATTTAACATCTGGGCAGCAGCTCGTATATCCCTTTCCAGTTTGTTGCTGTTGCCTTTCTGTTTAAACGCCCAAATCGACTCGTTAAAGAGATCATCCATCTCTTCCAATGTTCTGCCGCATGACTCTGGAAATAGGAGAAAAATATGGACGATGGCGCAACAGCATAGCGTTCCAAATATAAGAAATGTCTATTCATATTAGTCGTCAGCAAAAATGAATAGGAAAACTGAGTCAAACCTTCCACTGGATATGCTGAAATGCAGGAGGAGTGAAGAATGTGAGAGAGAAGTTCATAAGCCAATTTGCAAATGTTGCTAGAGAAACAGTCTTGCTTCGAATATAAAGTGGTATAATTTCTGGCGGGTAGATCCTATATTCAGTGAGTGATGGTCTAATTATGAGATGAACGAATTTCTTACCACCCGACAGGGCCCATAGTTGGTGCGTATGCGGCGATAAATAAGTACGAACAAGCAATGATAGCCTTGGAAGCTTTCTTATTGCGTACCACCCAGGTTACGGTAGGAACACCGTTTAACCCACCTGGAACAGGTTCTCCGTATGTAGCCATGATGGCAGCTTCTGTGAATAGCAGTACGGCCAAGATAAACAATCCAGAGATCATGACCTTCCTTCTTGGCCACCGGTCCATGTACAGGAGTGCAGGGACCGTCATAACGACATTGATTACGTACTGGATCGAGGCAGAGATCAAGGCATTGTTGCCAGTTAGTCCTGCCATTTGGAAGATGTATACGATGTAGAACATCATGGCATTGGTGCCGGTGTATTGCGACCAGACGTGCGCGAATATAGCACACGTTGTGCGGACAATATTGTGGCGCTTGAACACCTCAGCCCAGGAGACGCTATTGAATTGGGCTTCCATCCTACGTAGGCGTTAGCTACTATCGATAATCTGCAATATAGGGGATCATTATCGTACCTAATAGCTTCTCTGATTTGATTGACCTCAGCGATTATCAGAGGATCCAATTGATTTCCACCAGCATGTAACCTTGCCAAAACCTCTGTGGCTTCGTCCCACCTATCTTTACTGGCCAACCATCTAGGAGATCTCGGCATCATGGGCAAAAAGGCAAGTAGAACAAGAGCAGGAATCATCTGAAGCGCCCAAGGAAGGCGGAAAGAGGCCGTGCCTTTCACAAAGGATGTGCCGTATGACACAAAGTACATAATAAGAATCTGGAATGTGAGCTGTAATTCTTAGGCAACCTGTGTTGGAAACTCACTCCCCAAGTAATCATCCACTGCTGGAGCGATATAAGTCTTCCCCGAATATTTGAAGGGCTTATCTCAGCAATAAAGACCGGGCTATTCGACATCATCAGTAATTGTTTTGATGCCGTTTCTCACACTTACGTACCCTTGACTTGTCAACATTCCGACGGCAAACCCATTGATAATCCGTGCTACGATGAGCATCGCAACATTTTGAACAGCAGCCATGACCGACGAGCCAACCAGCCAGACCAAGCATGCACAAAACATGGTGTCTCTTCGTCCAACTCGATCACTCGTAATCGTAGAGAACATTGAGCCAAGCATCGAGCCGCCAGCCATGCTAGCAGTGATGCCACCTTGAAGAACAGAATTTGGGTGGTTAAAATACGTTTTGTACTATCGTGTTGTCAGTTTGAGCATCTTGAACGAGGAAAGAAAAAGCACCTTTTCTGTTCCAATGATTGCAGACATACTCGACACATCAAATCCCTGGATTAGACCACCGATAGTGGCCAAAGCAGAGATAACATAGAGGTTGCTGAGTCGGAATTTCGCCATGATTGAGGCTTTGAGGCGCGATAACCGTAAGATTCACGTTAATATATTAAAGTATCAGCCAGGACTGCCCCGAACACAGCCCATATTGAACTCTACAGATAGGCCAATGGCGTCTCTTTTGTACCTTTGAGGCAGGCAGCACATTGCGAAGGGGCACGAAACACATGGCGAAGAGGTGTCAACGAGGTTCCCCACACGCGCTACCAGGTCTCGCTTCGGATGCCGACCCGATAGCCGACGCATGGCGTGCTCATAAATCGCCATAGGAAGCTACTATTGCGTGTATTCTTGCTATATCAACCGCATCTCGTGTCGACGGTTTGAATCTCAGAAATCCAAGCGCAGCTATCGCCGAACTTGATTTGAAGCTGGCGGGAAGGTGTTGTCGCTTACGCGTGCTATGGGTCCAGAATCCACGGTCATGGAAAACAACCCTATGACCAATTCGAATAATGGCCAGGCAGGACATGGCCTCCAACAGATAATTCAAACGGAATCTGGTCCGCCCTATGTTGTAAACCCCAAAAAAGGAGAGCGATCTCGGTCAGGTTAGTCTAATATGGATGTTCAGGCTATGCCGGTCCAGTTGACCCAATTCCCCGCAAAGGTCTCCACTAATATGTGAAGTTAAGGTTGCATTACATGCAGAGCTCGCAAAGTGGGTGCAGCAACTAGACCAAGTCATCACTATATTTGCTAACTAGGCACTACAAGGTAAAATGCGATGAACGCCCTGGTTCTTGCATGAATTGTGCCCGTCGAGGCCTTTCATGTGGGGGCTACTCCTGGGGCCCGGCACCACCCAAGTTTAAGAGTGCTCATCTTGATGCGCAAACCGACTTGACAGAAGCTGGCTTTGAAAGAAGAAGGCTCCGTGGCTCTTGTGACACTTGCCGCTCGTGCAAGACAAGATGCTCTGGTGGCAAGCCAACTTGCGAGAGATGTTTAGGGAAAGGGCTTTCGTGTAAGTATCGCTCACGGGCAAGGCAGGTTGAAAATGCATCCTCTCCGCAAGGCCTCCAAAGAGAAACCGGCTATCATCAGCCTTGGAATGTCGCTTCGAGCAGGCCATTGCCTAGAGGCAGAGAGGCACCTGGGAGCAATACTTCCCCAGAAGCTGACGGCCTAATTTCAAGTCCAAATGACGGCGGTTCGGATATGCGAGGAGCTGGATTACCCAGTTGGTCAGTACTTTCCAGCCTCATTCAAGTGTAGCATATGCTGATTCATCAAGGCTTTTCTCCTCATCACTCCCGAGCAAGGAAATAATATACCAGCTCGTAGACAATTACTTCACCAATATCCACCCCTTACGCTGCTATTCTTTTATACATAGACCCTCTTTTATGGAGAGGCTTGACCAAGACCCCGCCGTAACGCATATGAACGGACCCCTTCTCCATGTGATATGCGCCCTTGGGGCAAAGTAAGCGAATAGCGAGCCCTTTATCAATATATTGGCATTAATATTTTGATAGATTCTATGCTTTAGAAACACTAAATTATGATAAAGAAATCGATCCAAAAAATGTTCTCGCATCAGGGAGCCAGTGGGCAGATATTGCGCAACGACAGATATTTGGCCACATGAATAACATTTCTGTTGAAAATCTTATGGTTAGTGCATCTTTCTTGAATAAGCGCACATCACACTCACAATAACCGTGTGATCTCAGGCGGCTGTACTCGTCTATGACCACGAACTTCGTGTTGGAAACTATTCCGGAGCCTTCATGATTAGTGGCGCTGCAACGAGAATGTTGCAAGCACTTCAAATAAACCTCGAATATTCAACTGACATTCTCTGCACTGAACCGTCAAATATGCCTTTTTGTGTAAGAGAATCTCGGCGCCGGCTTATGTGGAGCTGCTATGTTGCAGATAGCTGGGTTGGTAGTGGTGTTGATCAGCTCACCCTCATTGCCGATTGCGATGTAAAGGTTCAACTGCCCTGTCATGAACGAAATTTTGTTCAGCAAATTCCGAGCATCACAGAAACATTGACAAGGGGCCAAGTTTTGAAATTCATACCCCGAGAGATCCGACCCTTTGATCCAAACAATAATATGGGCATTGCAGCGTACTTTGCCCGGATCGCCGGGATAAGAAAGAAAATTTTAAGGTAATTCGCATAAAGATAACTATTATTTGGTATATTGACGTCCCATATAGATATATTAAACAGATCGATCTTACTCAACAACTACAACTTCCAGATGCTGAATTTTCCAGCCTCGACCAATCCTGTGAGGAATGGTTAAATTCGCTTCCCCCGTCGCTGCGCCTCACAACGGCATCTATATACACACGCAAGGACTCAAGCCAACTTGGTGCACTATTTCTATTTCACTGTGCCTACCACATTACCCTTTGTGATCTTTATCGGATATCGATACCGGTGCTTCTACCAGGGCTATTGAGGACTCGACTTTCAGTCGAGTTGACATCGGCCCAGCAGACATTTCGAGCTTTGTATCAGCGCAAATGCTTCGAGCACTCCAAAGACGCAGCACGAATCCTTATGAAAGCTGTTAGTCACGGCGCGCGATTTTTAGCTGACACTTGGCTATGCACATGCGCCTTTGAAAGCACAAGGACGATGCTATATTACAGCGTTCAAGGATTGGACCGTAACCAGGGCAGTAGCAGGGAGTTATTGTCGGAAATTATCCCACTTTTTCAGGCGAATATGAAGGCAATGCGACTCATGATTCCCCTGTTTGCAACTGCAGAGCGATGTGTAAGTACTGTGTTGTCTTACTTGTGTGGTTCTAATGCATACGCAGTATACTGCTGCAACATCCCTCCTGAGGAAGGCGGGAATCGGACCACAACTCGTAGAAGGTGCCCCTTGTACAGACGAGCAACTTAACCGTAGTGGTATTGAAAGGTATATTCCAGTACAATATTTCACTTTTTGAGACTCTGCTCACCAAGAATTCTATAGGCCAGTTGATTACGCAAGCCCACCGGGGGAAACCCCCGAGAACGTCCTTAACCCACTCTCAATCTATGCCTTAACACGACAAAATATTGACGAGAGAGACTCAGTCGATTCCAGAAACTCCCTGTACTCAACAAGAGTAGCCGACACTATTCAAACGTCTGCATTTCCCACTAATCCCTTTCGACCAGAAGCTCAACGTTCCTTCCCAGCTGAACCACAGCAACAGTTTCCCTCATCTGCTTCTCAGGCACACTGCAATACGGCTTCGGACGAATTTATGCCAAATATGGCTCTCATGTGGGAACAGCACGATTTAGGGGCTAATATGGATTCATTTTGGCCAGGTTTTATCCCCAATTTTGACGGATTATGGCTACCTGCCGAGACTGCACAGGAAAATATGTCGGCCATGGACATGCCAACTTGGGTCCCTGGGTTTCCCGGTGAGATATTTGAGTGAGGCTTCGCTGTCTGTGGCGATCTAATCAGAGCAGCTGCAAGTCAGAAACGTGCGTTTCTGTGACGCATAAATCATTGGCACTCCGTCCGTTGCCGGCACACCAACGCAGCATCTCAAGTGTTTGAACATGAGGTGGAGTGGTATAATAAGTCCATATTTGATAACGACTAAAGCGACATTATTTGACCCGACACAGCCGCCGACATAAATTTAGTATCTGAAGCTTAAACGCCACACTCGTTGTTGGCACCATATCAAATCAGCATAGACAACTCCATTACAAACACAGCAGTGAAAACCCGGCGATCGGTTCAGAAGCAGGCCAGCACTGTGACCCCACAAGAGGGCCAAGCTTGTATGGAGCGTTTGCACAGTCGAAATCTTCGCCAATGGTGTATGTGAGCCATGGCGACTTGCCATCAGAGCACGGGTCTATAACCGTGGTTTTTATGCCTGATATAGGCCATCCTTGCTCAACCAGGGTGCAAAATCCAGTCGCGCCTATGGTGGCAGTTATTATTATTTGACTACAATCTAGAGATATAGATGTAGCGAGATCTATAGAAGCTCCAAGGGCTACTGAGATTATAGCCAAAAAGATCTTGAGCTTGTTAATATAGTATGAACAGCTTCAAAACGAATGAAAACTTACTGTTGCGGGTTGCATTTTGGTTGAATTTCGCTGTGTTCGAATAAATAGATAAGGTACACCAATGTTTCTGTCTCTCGTTCAAGTCGCCAATAACGCTGCCTTTGTAGCTAACCTCAGCTTTTTATAGTCTGTTGGGGGGTTTTCGAATGGCTATCTAAATAGGCCACGTAGTTATATAGGTGATTCGGAGGAGGGTGTGGCCGAAGCTCTGTAGCTGCTCTTTGATCAGCAGTCAACTAGGCTGGCACCGTGTCAACTGTGACCAGTTGGATGATATGGGGAAAGGCCCGAATACAGAGCTTATTCCTTGGCAATCCAATCCATCCCTAGATCTCCAACACAATCTCCTCCGAATAACACTTAATCTGTACCTCCATACGGGGTGTCTAACCATAATACGAAATGATACAGGTGTTCCTCGTATCCAAACAATTGCGAAACACTGCTGCCACTTCTCTGCGGATAAATGACTCCAGAGTTCCTACGATTATTCGAGGTCGTGGATGCTTCCGTTTTGAACCATTTCCCGTCAAATTACACCATTTTTTGGCTAAATACCGCTATTTCTAGTTAGTCTATCCCGTTCCCGAGCCAGGAGGTGTTAGCTCGAATGTGTAAGGATGCGGTTTGATTATGCTTTCATTGGCATTTAGTCAACGGTCGATCACGGCGGTTGGCAAGGTGCAGTTCATTACCTTCAACGCTACTTGCTAGGCGCCTATATCCAATGTATGGGGTATGGGGGTCGTGAAAGAATACCACGTTACCGCTTGTCCTGAAGACGCAATTCGCATCATCAGATGCCATTAACCCCACATAACCACCGCCGATCTTCACACCAGCCGGATCGATATCCGGTCCGAACGACTGTGCCACGAGCTTCTCTCGTCAAAGTCTCCGGACCATGAGCGATTGAAGCTAAAAAGATGCGTCATACTGGATATAAACCGTGGGGACTAAAAGGAACAAATACGTCGTCGATTTCCATTGATATCGCCTAATAAGCCGCAATTGCTGGCCTACAAAAGGGAAACGATTTCCCCGTCCAGATAGTTATCGACAACCTGAGAATTCGAGATAGTTTGCTCGATATGAAGTTTTTTATCCTTCTTTTGGGACTTGCCCGCCTGTGCTCTGGAGTTTCGTACTTCTTCGATGGGTCTGCGAATCATGCGGGCGATGGGTCTCAATCCCACCCATATAACAACCTGACTACCATTTCATCCTTCACACTTCACCCAGGAGACAAGATACTTTTAAAACGCGGGTCATCGATTGCTGGACCCTTGGTTTTGACATCCAGCGGCTCTGCAAGCGCCCCGATCAATATCGGTGCATATGGCGACGCTGAACAGCCAAAACCAAAAGTTGTTGGTGGCGGGCTTAGTACGGTGCTCATTCAAGGAGCATCGCACGTCGTCGTGGAGGACTTGGAGGTCACCAATCCAGGAGACAATAAATCAGCCCTGCGTGGTGTATATATTTACGGATATAACTCTGGAAATATAAGGGATGTAACGGTTAAGAACCTGTACATCCATGACGTGAGAGGGTACATGCCTTCGACATCGACAGGCGGCGCTCCGGTTGGAAAGTATGCAAATGCTTCAGGTGCTATTGTCATCGAGGCTGGAGGATCAACTACTCCGACATACTTCACTGGAATTAACATTCAAGATAATGAGATCCGTTCAGTTGACCGTCAAGGAATCTACACATGGTCAAATTGGTGTCAGAGAACCGAGCTGGCCGCCTTCTGGTTTACTTTGTGCACTGCGCCTTGGCATGCTTCAAGTAGCCTACTTGTACAACGCAACAGGCTCTATGATATTGGAGGTGATGGTATTGTTGTTAAGGGTAACGAGGGAGCCATTGTTCGCGATAATCTCGTTGTTGGTTTCAACAAGAGATCCAAGTCTCCCAATGCTGGTATTTGGACTGCGAATAGCATTAACAGCTTGTTTCAGTACAATACCGTCTCGGGAGGCACGACAACATCCGATGGTAGCTCTCCTTTTGCTCACTATTATATATATCCGCTAACGATTATTCTAGGAATGTCATACGACGTCGACCACTCTACTTCGGGGACAGTGTTCGAGTACAACGTTTCACATGATAATGAAGGCGGATTCTTTCTTCTATGCCCATATGACAAGCCAACTACTAATTTTACCATCCGGTATAACTTATCAGTGAATGATAAGACGAGAATCTTCCAAATCTGTGATGGAGCTCTCACAGGCGGCAAAGTCTACAAAAATACCATCCAAATTGGTTCTGGGATTTCACCTGTCATCGTCACAGAAGATACTACGGATGACCTTGATGTCTTATTTACCAATAATATTATACACAAAGAGGGATCTGGAAGAGCTACTTGGAAACTGGAAGATGAATACTTTTCGGTGGTAAAGAACTCATTTTACGGGCCAATCGATACATATTCCAAAGCGAGTGGTTCCGTCACTGAGGCGCCTGGGCTTGCAGCACCTGGTCTTAGAGACCCTAAATCGTACTATCTCTTGTCTGGGTATCCCACGTTAGACGTGGCTATTGATGTCGTCGGCGATGCATCCGTTGATTTTTTCAACAACCCAACAACTGTCCACAACAACCTCGGGTTCTATTCTGGTGCAGGCACAAACATACCTACTTGGATCAGCAAATTTGATGATTCTGATATTTCCGATTGGAAATCGACATCGGGGAGTGCAACCATAGTGCCTGACCCTGCTGGTGATCTCGGAAACTCGGTTCAGTTGGCACCTTCCGCGATTTTCTCGCGGCCCATAGGCGCCACCTTGCCATTCAGACTCAACGCGCGAATTTGGGTTGATGCTGTGAGCATTTCTAAACCGGTTATCATTCGCGTTGGGAGTACTTCTAGAGCCGTGGATGTTGTCCTGGGGAATCCAGAGACTTACCGAACCGGTGAATGGCAAATCCTAGAGGTTTTGTTAACTTCTAGCAGCCATTCTGCCATATTGGGTGGAACTCCTCTTACTAGTGTTCCTGTGGCTGATATTTCTGGACTTGTTACCTTCTCAGCTGGCCAAAGCAAAGTATATATTGACGACATATTTGTTACGGGCCAATAGTAGTGGTTTATATTTTTCATGTGCATTTAGTTGTGAAGATACTATATTTTGATTTGTTCAACTCAAAAATCGGAATTATCTTGTGACATTCGATGTAATGGATTGGGGAGTTCCATTGTCAATGTTTTCCCCGTATGGTATGATAATATCATATCTGTTCCGGCCCAACCGCGAATATGTTCCTTTGCGAATGGGCCGGCCTAATGTTTTCCCCGTATGGTATGATAATATCATATCTGTTCCGGCCCAACCGCGAATATACCATATTCGCGAATACGCTGGCCCATTCGCGAATGGGCCGCCCAACCACGAATAGCTGCCCAATATGAGGGGTATTAGTATAGGATATTGTAGATAGAATTATAACGTTAACATTCAACTATTAAAATGGACCCTACTATTGCTCAGATCAATCCATTCCCTTAAGATGTCCGTTCCCTCAAGATGTTCGTACTGCTTTTCAGACCTATATTCATAGCTTTAGCTATGTTAATAGAGAGCGGCTAGACTACTTGAAATACCGCCAATTATGCCTCTATCTTGAGAATCTACTATTAAAGCTAACAACTTAAGCAGAGTCACGATTAAAATACTAAGCTCAAACAGAATAGAGAGCGGCTAGACTACTTGAAATACCGCCAATTATGCCTCTATCTTGAGAATCCACTATTAAAGCTAACAACTCAAGCAGAGTCACGATTAAAACACTAAGCTCAAACAGAGTTTATGCTTATACATAATAAGCTCTACCGAAAGCCTAACTCTAGGTTTAAGAGTCTACAATCTGTAGTTCTAGAAAGTGAAGCATTTGATACTATTGTTAACAAACACTTACAGCTTCTACATGCAGGCTAGTTAAAAACATAGAATATTCTACAACATAAATACTATAGGGAGTTTATGCTTATACATAATAAGCTCTACCGAAAGCCTAACTCTAGGTTTAAGAGTCCACGATCTGTAGTTCTAGAAAGTAAAGCATTTAATACTATTGTCAACGAACACCTACAGCTTCTACATGCAGGCCGGTCAAAAACATAGAATATTCTATAGCATAAATACTATAGCCTAAAGCGAGAAGAAGCAGAGTTTATAGTAAAGCAATGTAAGAATTGCACTCTAAATCGACCAAATACTACAAAAGCTCCATTAGTTCCTATTACAAGTGGACAGGCGTGGGAAAGGGTTCAAATTGGCTAAAGCGAGAAGAAGTAGAGTTTATAGTAAAGCGATGTAAGAATTGCACTCTTAATTGACTAAATACTACAAAAGCTCTGTTAGTTCCTATTACAAGTAGCTAAGCATAGGAAAGGGTTCAAATTAATCTAATTGATATGCGCTACAAGCCTTTAGGGCAGTATAAATGGATTCTTCATATAAAGGATTACTTCTTAAAATATACGCAGCTATACCTATTGAAGAGTAAGCACGTAGAGCCAATTGCAGAGTGCTTTGCTCAATTTATCGCTGCTTTCCTACTGCCTAAGATTATGCAAGCTAATAACGGATAGGAATTTAAAGGGGCTCTCCTTATTCTACTCTCCTTTAGGGCAGTATAAATGGATTCTTCATATAAAGGATCACTTCTCAAAATATACGCAGCTATACCCATTAAAAAGCAAGCACGCAGAGCCTATTGCAGACTGCTTTGCTCTCTTCATTGCAGCGTTCTTACCTCCTAAGATTATGCAAGCTAATAATGGAAAGGAATTCAAAGGGGCTCTACTAATTCTACTACAGAAGTATGGAATACAGGTAGTAAATGGAGCACCACGATCACCTCAAACGCAAGGCCTAGTTGAGCAGGCAAATGGGGTTGTTGAAGCAAAGCTACAGGCATGGAAAATGGACCATGGGTCTACAGAATGGAAGGATGGGCTTCTAGAGGTTACGCTTGCAATGAATACTCAAATCCACTCTACAATTGGGTGTGCACCAGCTGAGCTACTGTTCCGAGATAGGAGTTCTCATATCAACTGGCTTAATAGCCAGGCCCGGAAGGATCTTACGATTGGAATTGAGCAGGAAGACCCAACCATGGGCCCGATTTTCGAGAGTGAGCTCCAGACCG
>JPKA01000534.1:0-21463 GCA_000750875.1 Pseudogymnoascus sp. VKM F-4517 (FW-2822) | reverse complement strand
CTATAATTGTTGAAAGTAAGCAGCTCACGCTTATTCTCCGAGCCCAGCGGGTCGCAGCTGAGGCCATCTTCCCTCACAACCTCCCCAACGATGTCTGCAATCACCTGCCACTGTAATACTCCAGCCCACCCAGTGGTATGATCGGGCGGAATTCCTAGCTTTGATTTCACACCTGAAGCTAATTCCTTCGCTTCATCGCGTTCTAGATTTCCCATGACATAGTCAGTCATCACTTGATCATTAACTATATCCGGAGACGTCGCTGGAAATCGCCCAGTAGATCTGTCCCCCAGTGGTCTTGCATAATTATCTTCTTTAGAAGCGTCGCTAATAAGTTGTCTCTCGAGAATGAGCTCTCTTTCAAACGTGGGAAACGCCTTCACAAGAGCCCGTTGAAATATTTCTTGGGATTCTATTAAGTGATCCAAACGCTTTGAGACGTCTAGTTGAGCAGTAATTGTTTTACTATATCCGCGGTATTAGCCAAAAAAAAAAAAAAAAGCTGGTTTTGTAGAATAACAGCTCACATAGGTTGTGGTTGGACGATAGGGTCTCTCTGGCAAATAATATCTTTTGCTGCGCAGTTCGCGCATCGAATCATTTCATCGCATTTTATTTTAGCTGCGCGGCAACCTCTACAAGCCTTTTGATGAATTAGACATGAAAGAATTTCTAGGCAGTATTTTTTTTAAAGCATACCTGAGTTGCTCGTGGTTGTCTCCTTTTTAAACTTGTGCTAGGCAACTCCGTTCCAGGTTCTCTTGATTCGGGACCGCCTGAAAGTTGGCCTGATGTAGCATCCATTTGATGAACAAGACCCTGTGGCGGGTTTCGTTCTAGCGTATAACTGTATTGAGGATCTTCGATTGCACGCTTGCTACTTGACCTCCTAGTGGTATCGTCGATATTAAGTCTCCCACGTCTGGTTTCACTTACTTCAACATCGTCGCCCGGTCCGTCATATGATTCCCAGGTAGTCCAGTTGTTGGGAGGTGTAAAGTTAGACATTACTATAGAGCGGCAAAGCAAGCACACACAACAAAAATCGTATGATTGATAGCCAGCAGATTCCGGTGGAACAGAAAGTACGTTGCCAACTTGCAATGCTTAAAGAGTAGCCAGGAGAAATGGGGTAAGGATCCGTTATGGGAGCTATGGTAAACTCTGGTTTTAGGCTAGCCTTAGCCAGCAGGAGAACCGAGGAAGAGCCGACACTACATCTCAGATGGGGAATACTGAAAAGTCAACGCACTTCAGACTGTGCGGGGACATGTGAGAAAACAGCATTTTTTTTAAAAACCTAGAAAAGTTGCAACTTCTTTAATTTTTAGTGTTTAGTTTTTTCCAATAGATGTCCTCAAAACGCGTAATCTTCGTTTCTTTTCTCCGCTTGATGTGGCACCTCCGCACTTTTAGAATTTGTGGGGCATCGTTCCCCACCCATGTTAGCCATTGTTGAAATAAACCCCTGCTTGATCAACTCCAGCGACAAATATCACAATACGCCATAAGCGCCAAGGTCAACATAAGATGAGGGCGTTGGTGGCCTGTTCCGCCTGTAGGTATGTCATGCTTTCTTTCCACAACACCAATATATATCGTTAACCCTTGTCGTCACAATACCTTGTTAAGCTAACGCCCACAGGACGCGCCGGAGGAAGTGCACATCGGACCGTGGCTCGACGACCTGCCTCTATTGCGCGGAGCGTGGCATCACGTGTATCCGAAATAGCGGAGCGCCCTCCCCTTCATCCCAGGGTTATGGTGCGCCCTCTTCACCACCTGTCGTGCGGCAGCTAGCACTGACGGGGTTACCGCTGCCTCCTACGGAACTGTGCTTGGAGCTGGTGGAGCTGTATTTTGACTTTATCCATGATAAGTTCCATTCCATATTCCATAGGCCCAGTTTGACGGAGGATGTGCGGCAAGGGGTGGTCCCGCCAGTTATTTTATTTGGGATATTTGCTTTATCTGCAAGGTTTTCCGAAAATGAGGCATTCTCCGGAATTGCACCCCGTGAACGTAGTAAACCGTTCTACGATGAGAGCGCCAGACTGGTTGATATACGAGACACGTCTATTTCCACCATACAAGCATGCATTCTTCTTGGTGGAATCGGATCCTGTGAAGGACTTGCTTTTAATGAATCTGTATACTATACCGTGGCTTGCCGAATGGCGAATTTGCTTGGTCTTTCTAAGAAAACTGGAGCAACTGCTTTAGAGCAGGAACTGAATATTAGAAGTGAGTCAGCCTTTATTAGTAATTATCTGCAAGTTTCTAATGGAGCTAGTCTGGTGGACACTGTGTATGGTGGATGTATGGTCATCCAAGAGCGTCCGTCTCCCACGTCAAATGAGCCACTTCTCGGACCTTCCCCTCCCAATCGACGAATATACGTTCCTCCAATGGCGCCGTGACGCCCAAAACAATACAGAAGTAAGCTCTGATCGAAGTTCATCTCTTATAGCTCAAATGATCCTCCTCAATCGTATCTTGATGGAAATCAACGACACCATCACAGAGACCGTTACAGCCGGTACTGTCACCTTAGTTCTGGACAAAACGGTCCAAGACCTATCACTGAAACTCGACAATTGGTACAACGCCCTCCCCGAATACATGCACGATACGCCCCAAAACCTCGAGCGATACGCATCCCAAGGTCTCGGAAGAATATTCGTCGCAGTCTACCTCGGCTACTACCACTACGGCCAACTGCTATTCTATCAGTTCTTGCACGACGACCAGCACAGCACCGGAGGGAATCTGTACGCGAATAAGTGCAAAGCCCACGCCGCGAGCCTCTGTCTTATAGTCTACGCAGCACAAGAAACGCCCGGATGCGAGGTCAGGTACAATATGGTTGGCCACATCCTCCTCATCGCCTCTACGGTGCAGATCCACACACTCCTCTTCGGCACCGATGAAGCCGAGATCGCGGTCGCGCGATCAAGAGTCGTACGAAACTTTCAGATTTTAACAGAAATGCAGCGCTGGTGGGCATGGCTGGATATGTGTTTTGTCCGCCTCCATATTTTCCACGATATGTGCAGGAAGAGCATGGCGACGTCGTTTAGAATGGATGAGTGGATGATGAAGTTCTTGTCCGAGTTCTCTAAGCCAATTGAAGAGAAGACGGAGGATAGCGCGCAGGCTGCGTTGGATTGGGCACGAAATATTGAGGCCAACCCGCAGGGGCATGTGGAAGACCAGGCGGGTGTAAGTTCCTATTCTTCTCTATCGCCGCGATATAACGTTTTCCCGCCTTGAGCATGTTCTGGAAAGATGTTATCGATCGCAGTACTACGCATCTTTGCCATCTATTCGGCATCAGAGACTCCAGACGGGGGATATGGCTACTCCGTCTTCCATCATGTTCATACTTGGCTGTGGTAATACCCGTTTTATGACGACTCCTTCGATATATTCAAAGCGGCGATACTATTTGCCTGGGCGTCCCTGTCCCAGCGCTTCGGCAGTAGGTAAGGTATATCTACCTCGCCTCCAACTGCTCTACGATGAGATGGCAGGTCTATGCGCCTCCGTCGAAAGTTGGTTCATTATGCGCCAAGTATAGCTATATAGTCGGCACCAACGCCAATATGCTGCTGATTTGAACACTGAAAAGTTTCGTGTTCGGTGGAACGACGTCGAAGGGAATCTGAACATTTTTAAACTCCAGAGTAAGGACTTCATATATGCTTCATATCCTATCTACCAAGAATCAAAGCAGTTGATGTACATTAGAGTTTACTTGACTACTCGAGCAATAGACTAAACTCGAAAGGTCCGCTCTTGAGAGCATACTCCTCCATAGTCTTTGGCCCACAGCTTCCAGTCCCCAATCCGTGATGCTTCCAATCAAGCCTAACCACCACCTCCTCCTTCCTCTCCCTCTCCAACAGATACGGATGCGTCGCTTTGTCAATATCCGCCGCCGCATAATGCGACGCCGAGAAACTGAAGCCCTCCACCTCCCCAAAGCTCGCCTTCAGCAAAGGCGCGCCGGTCCCGTCCTGGAACGCGACCCAGCGAATATCGGTACGGTTACCGGATTCTTGAGGGTACTCATAGTTGGTGAATAGGGAGTCGACGGGGGACTTCCAGGTCCCGATGCGCTGGGAGAGCTTCTTGTCGCTGTAGGACTCTCCTGGACCACGACCGAACCACTCTACAGCGTTTATCTCGCTGTTCAAGCTCATCGTAAGGCCGATACGTGCCCATGTTTTCGGTAGATTAGCACCCTGCGCCGTGCCAGTGACTTTGATGCCCACGCTCTTCTCGCCGAACGTGTATGTTGTCGTGGTGTCCACGCTCCACTCTAGGACGGGAGGCGCGATGCGCTTCTGGACTGTGACGGTGACGTTCGTGCCAGAAGTAGCCCAGCTCACCTGCCGAGTGTGCTCTTTGGTTTGATCGAGGTGCTTCTCCGTCCACTCCGCTCCATCCCGTGGCGAATCATTGTCTGTTTGGGGGCGGTAGAAATCCATCACAGGTGCCGTGTGGATTATCTCGGATTTGCCCTTTTTCCAGGAGCTGAGAGAGCCGGTGACGAGGTTGAATTCCCATGCCGAAGTAGTGCTGGAAATTGACAACAGCGTGGGCGACTTTTGGGTGAGTGTGGGGCATGTGGATGATGGAGGTGTCAATGATTGTAGCGAGGCAGCGGGTTTTAATTCGATCTGGCCCCAGGCGATCTCATGTCCGGCTTCAGCCCAGAGAGTAGCCTCTTTGAGAGTAAATGTAACTTGTAAAACAGCACCTGCGGGGACGCTATCAATAGCAGTGAAGGGAATCGCAAGTTTAGCTGTTTGGCCAGGTTGAATGCCCTCGGGGATACTGATCTCGCCGCCCAGCTCTTCATATCTGTCTCCGACAATCGACCACTTGCACTGGAGATTGTCGAGTGTATCGAAGTCATATCGGTTGATCACTTCAACTTCGTTGTATGAGCCATCAATGACCTGTACAGGCTCAATTGCTTTCTTATATTCGACCAGACCTGGCGTTGGTGTGTGGTCCGAGAATAGCAAGCCATCCATCACGAAATTGCTGTCGTTTGGCGTGTCCCCAAAATCGCCACCGTAACCATAGAATTCCTCGCCGGTAACGGCTTTGGTCTTCAGTCCATGGTTTGCCCACTCCCAGACAAAACCACCCTGAAGCCTTGGGTACTTGTAGAAAGCATCCATATATTCCTTTATGGCTCCTGGTCCATTGCCCATTGCATGCGCAAATTCGCAGAGGATCAACGGCTTTTCCCATTTCTCTTCCTTTGTTGCAAAGTCAACGATCCATGATATTTGGGGATACATTCTGCTGTAAACATCGACGGTCTCTGCCTCGAAGTCACCTTCGTAGTGAACCAGCCTCGTTTGATCGTAAGATTTGATCCAATCGTACATTTTCTTGAAGTTGCAGCCGTAGAAGGCCTCGTTACCAAGAGACCACATGATAACAGAAGCGTGGTTTTTGTCTCTCATAACAAGTTGTTTTGCACGATCGACATATGATTCTTCCCAGGCGGGATTGTCGCTCGTCCACCTCGCTGCCCGGCCGTATGTCAAGGCCTTCTTCTCCTCAAAGCTTAGCTTCTTCTGCTCCTCATCTAGAGCGGCGTCATCGACGTGTGAAAATCCGTGGCACTCGACGTCCGCTTCATCCATCACCCAGAGACCTAGCTTGTCGGCTAGATCGTATAGCCTTGGATCGCTCGGCTGATGTGATGTGCGGATTGCGTTGACGTTGTGGGTTTTCATCAGGAGAAGGTCTTTCTCCAGAAACTCCAAAGGAACAGTGCGACCAGTAGACGGGTGGTGCTCATGCCTGTTGACACCGCGGAATACTATCCTCTTTCCATTTACCAAAAACAGTCCGTCTCGAAGCTCTAGCTTGCGGAATCCAACGTAGGACGCTATGCTGCAGTCGTTAACAGAAAGCGAAAGATGATACAGATATGGCGTCTCGGCGGTCCACTTGTGAGGATTCTTGATTGGAATTCGAAATTCCGCATGAGTTCCATCTGATGATTCTGACTCCGAGGCAACGATTTCGTTGTCCTTGTCCCTTAGATTCAACGAAATCTTGGCCGAAGAACTCAACTCCACGTCTACTGACAAAACAGCGTCTTGGTATTTGTCATCCAAAAGCGTCTGTACGTGGAAATCTTGGATGTGAACTTTGGGAAAGGCGACCAGGGCAACATCTCTAAATATCCCACTAAGCCACCATTGATCCTGAGATATGCCATGAGCCAAGGTTCCCAGAGAACGGTCGGGAAAGGTTTTTTGTTTGGGGGGGGGGGGGATTATTAAAACAACGGAACAAAGGCTTTGTGACTTACTTGATCTTCAATATAACTCCCATCACACCATTGATATACCTGGACGGCGAGTATATTCTCCCCATTCACATCAACGACGTTGGAGATATCAAACTCTGAAGGATTTCTGGCACCTTGGGAGTAGCCAACATGCTTCCCGTTGACCCAGACGTTGAAGGCCGAGTCCACACCTTCAAACCGAAGCCTCTGTTGGTGGTCCCTGAAGGGCTCAAGGACTCTAAATGTGCGGACGTAGGATCCAGTTTCGTTGTTGTCGAACGGAACATTTGGCGGATCTACTGGGAATGGGAATATGACGTTTGTGTACTGCGGGCCCTTTCCGTGTCCCTGAAGCTGCCACATCCCCGGGACCTGTATCGGTGCCCATTCTGAGACATCGTGCTCTGGGAGCTGGAAATCTTCCGGTGCTTCAAAAGGACTGTTTGCGAGCTTGAATTTCCATGTTCCAGAGAGGGATTGAACCTTTGCTTTGGAGATCTCATGGGATAAAGCGTCTTCTTCGTTACAATATGGCAAAAATGACGCTCTTGGAGGAAGAGTGTTTTGATGGATGACAGACAGGTTATTCCAGTTTGGAACGCTTGCAGGGAATGTCGTGATACTAGTCGAAGCCATTGTTACGGGGACACAGTTGGACTGTGGTTATTAGAATTCAAGTTGAGAAGATCAATTGAGGAAGACGGGGTTATAACTGTTTATATTCCAGTTTGGAACGCTTGCAGGGAATGTCGTGATACTAGTCGAAGCCATTGTTACTGGGACACAGTTGGACTGTGGTTCTTAGAATTCAAGTTGAGAAGATCAATTGAGGAAGACGGGGTTATAACTGTTTGAAGAGCATAGGCTATCACAGGAGCCTATTGAGAATAAATAACTACAGCTGAACGACGTTTTGTGACGGCGCACAATGGTTTGGACCATTCCATAGTAATTTGCGGAGACTCGGGCTTATCTATGATACGTTACGTGATACCGTGGGGATACCTGGAAAATGATTACGTACAGTAGACATATGGTTTTGTCAGGTTCGACACGACGATGCCGATGTCGATTCCCATAGTTGTGTTTGCCGCCGTTGGTGCCGCTTCGTCTTCCAGATCAACATGTTTATCGGCCGTGTTGGCGTAAAGCATGTGGTGGAACAGGGGCTGGGGAATTTGTTAGCGGCGGTATCGACAGGAAGCTAATGCGGTGGGGGGGATGGAGGGGGGCTAATCTTCTCCAATTCGATCGACGGAAAAGGAGGGGCTATAAGTCTAGGCCCGATGAGAAATGGGGAAAAAATAGGTGGTCCTTATTCGTTATTGGTCGGCAAGACCTCGGCGTCGGCGAATCTCCGCGTTTTTTCTCCCGCTTCCCCAAACTTCTCCAACAACTATCACATATTTTACCCCACATACGCTTCTGTTTTTCCTTTCTCATGCCGCAGTACTGTTGTCCGTAAGGCACATTCGATTACTATGTAATACGAGGTCATGACTATGGCTAGCCAAGGTGGGGAGGTACGCCATATTTGCTCTTGGCTTGTGCCTCCTCCGTCATGCTAGTTGTCTATGCACTCCGCACACAATCCCCAGGATTCTCCAGCTGGGGTAGGACAAAGTGGACCAGGATTGAAGGCTTTGATAGCCACCGGCCTACCACTCCCGGCTATGCCACTTCCCAATTTACAGCTGATCTCCCTCTCCCGTATTTCTGTCGGTTCTGCTTGACCATCAAAACCTGGTACTTTTAACGGCTATGTCTGGGCAACTACCCAACTACCCCCCATTCCCCCTCATGGGGATGCAACTTTTCTCCACAGTCTAAAAGCCACGCGGTAGGTAGTCCACTAGTACGGTTCCGTAGCTTCATCCCGGCTTCCTATATCGCTCATTCTTCATTCTATAACTTAAGTCAAATTCCCGCATTCAATGATTCAACCCAATCCACACACACATCTCAGTCACGATTCTTACTCACTTTGAGAATGGCGTCCGACACCAAACATGGTGACTCCGATCACCTAGAGAAGGAGCCGGGCAACCTTACGCAGATCAATGCTGCCTCCGTGGCCCTGTCAGCTGCCATGGCAGCTCAGAAGCCGTCTTTATTGTCTAAAAGCATGTTCAAACTGTACTTTATCATGGCTGTTGGGTACATGGTGTCAACGATGAACGGTTTCGATTCGTCTCTAATGGGAGCTGTCAATGCTATGAAACCATACCAGGAGACGTTCGGTCTCAATGGTGCTGGTGTGTTCAATAATTCTCGAGATTTCCCCATGGTAGACTAACTTTGTATAGGATCATCCACGGGAGTTGTCTTTATCATCTACAACCTTGGTCAGATTGCCGCCTTCCCATTCTGTGGCCTCTTGGCAGACGGTTACGGTCGAAGAGTGTGTATATTTGTAGGATGTCTCGTTGTAGTCATCGGCACTGCAGTCCAGGCGTCCTGCCACGAACTTAATGTATTCATGGGTGGGCGCTTCATCCTGGGCTTTGGTGCGGCCCTCGCCTCTGGAGCTGGACCTGCGTATACCGTCGAGCTGGCCCATCCGGCCTATCGTGGTACCATGGCTGGGATGTACAATAATTTTTGGTGGTTTGGTAGCATTCTGGCGGGGTGGGCTACTTACGGCTCCAACAAGAACTACTCGACATCCTGGGCCTGGAGAATTCCAACTGTTGTCCAGGCTGGTCTTCCCATCATAGTTATGATTCTCATCTTATTCTTCCCGGAATCTCCCCGATGGTTGATCTACCATGACCGCCCGGAAGAGGCTCTCGCCATCTTTGCCAAATACCATGGAGATGGGGATGAAAACGCACCCGTTGTCCAGCTACAGTACCATGAAGTTGTTGAGCAGATGGAACTCACACGAAACGATAATCCCTGGTGGGATTTCCGGGAGCTGGTCAACACTGCAGGCGCACGATACAGATTGTACATGGTTATTCTCATGTCCTTCTTTGGCCAGTGGTCAGGAAATAACGTCGTCTCATACTTCTTGGTACGTAGTTAGACTCCATTCCCAGTCGGCACCCAGGACGTGTCTCCAATGATAGTCTAAAGTTATCAAGGCTAACTTTTACCCAGCCCCTGATGATGGAACAAGCGGGTCTGAAAGATCCCAACCAGCAACTTCTAATCAACGCCATCCTTCCTATTTTCACCATGATCGGAGCTTGTTACGGCGCCACACTTCTTGACAGACTGGGTCGCAGGGTTATGTTGCTCGGCGGTCTTACCGGAGCCCTGTTCAGTTACGTCCTACTCACCGCATTCACAGCGCAGTCCGAAAAACACCCCAGCCTCAGCTACGGTGTCATTGTCTCCGTTTTCCTATTCATGGTAACCTTTGCTTGGGGTTTCACACCACTCCAGACTCTCTATTCCGTCGAGTGCCTGGAAAACCGCACTCGCGCCAAGGGTTCTGGGCTCAACTTTCTGTTCCTCAACGTCGCACAGGTCGTCAACACCTACGGAATCAGCGTCGGGATTGCCGAGATTGGCTGGAAGCTGTACTTGGTATATATCGGCTGGATCTGTGTCGAGATGGTAGTGATATACTTCTTCTTTGTGGAGACGGCTGGGAAGACGTTGGAGCAGATGTCTAGCATCTTTGATGCACCAAACCCGAGGAAGGAGTCAACGAAGAAGACTACGGTTCTGATTGACGACAGGGGTAATGTCGTGGATATCCAAGACTAAGGTGCTGCATTTGTATTTTATTTAGCTTGCTATTAGATCCACAAGGCATCTTGTAATCATCTATTGTGTAAATCATCAACCGTAGTTCAATTGCGAAGAACGACTAACTAGCTATATACCATATTAGACGTCTCTTCCAACGCTCAGCGTATCAAACATGTTCAGATGCGTCCAGCTTCTCTCTGCCCGGTCTCGTAGCTCGTCCATCTCATCAACAAGGTCATTGCCATCACTATCTGTGTCAATTTCTCCCAGGATTTCCTGCAACCTCCATGCGATCCTTTCTGCTCCAGCCCGAGCACCCTCAAGGTTCGCAGCTCCTGGTCCGAGTTGAAGACCAGCAAAGCGTCCAGTCACGAAAAGGGGAACGTCTTTACTCCACTGCATGTCATGAGTCAAACAAGGAAGCCCTCCAACAGTCTCAATTGGGTGACTCTGTAGGAGAGGCTTCAACAGTGGCATAGAATTGATGTCTGCCTTTGCACCAGTTGCGTAGTAGATGTAGTCTATCGGAGGCAGGTTTGGGATCGGAGGCTCTGTCTCGATCGTCCACAACTTTGATGTCGCGTCCCAGGTTTTGCCCACTATTTGTGTTTTCGTATGGCGTGAGACGCTTCCTTTTGTTTGATGTCTTTCAAGAACAGCCTTATACGCCGGAGTAATTGAGCCCCCATTGCGAGCAGACAGGATCATTTGGAATCGCTCCTCGTCCGTGTCCGCCGACCAAAAGGCTGCTTGGTTGATGTTTTTGTATTTTGCTACCCAATCAAGGCTGAGATCAAAGTGTTTGACCTTGAAATCATCACGCATAATGTGCCACACTTTGGAAACGCCTTTCTTGATGCAGAGATCTACGATTTGAGCAGAAGTCAAACCGCCACCGATAACGATGACATTCGTCGTGTGATTTGAATCCACCTTTACTTTGACATGTGGTGCAAGACACTTCTGTTTCAGAAGCTGAGACGTGTGGCAAGCACCTTCTGCCTCATTAGAAGTAAATGGTGGAGGAGCGGGCAGTCCAGGCCCGATAGCAAGAACGACGGTACGTGCGAGTTGCGTGCCCGTCGAAGTCTTGATGGTGAAGCAGTTATCTGGGCGCTCGTCTGTCCCTTGCTCATCATATTCGATAGAGCGCACGTCAGTTTGTGTGACGAGATTATTCAGGCTATATCGATCGATACAATCCTGGCAGTAGTCGTTGAATAGAGATGTGGATGGCGTGTAGTAGTCTTGCATATCTCGTTCATCGATTGATTTGCCTCTGCCATATATTAGTATGAGCTATATAGCGAGATTTTGAACGTACGTGTGTGCATTTACGGTTGGTCCCCTCTTCATCTTTTTCTTCATTAGATGCTTTGATATTTCTTTTCCTACCACCCCTTTCAGCTCGACCATCTCCTTCTCTCTACCCTTGGCGTATGCATATGCTTTTAGGCCATCTCGATCTCTTGGGTCAACATGAAAGAACAACGGGCTTCTTAAAGTCTTGATGTTGTAAGCACGAAATAAGCATGTCCACTTTGCCATCCAGTCTGGCCCCGAAGAGTCGTAAACTGCCATTAAATATTTTGGCGGATTGCAGATTTGCCCGCATGGCTTCTCTGATTTGTCTTCGACTAATATTTTTTTCGTTGCACGTCCCTTGGTAGGTACAATCTTTACACGATGCTTGTGCCGCTTGATCCAATGGTATCTCTGATGCTCGGCATCCGTGAAGAGTGCAGAGGGTGTTGTCTCTCGCATCCGTGCTGCCACTGCAAGTGCACAGGGGCCAGCCCCAATGATGGCAATGTCGAGAACCTCGGGAGCTTCTAGAGTCGTATTCATGATTACCCTTTGTTCTATTAATGTTTTAAGAATTAATTCAAGTTGACGGTAAGTTTATACAATTTCAATCAAATCTGAAAGCGGGGGGTGGTTGATTCCATGGCGTCCTTGTAACCTTGATGGTTCCGTCTCTCGACCGACACCTTGGTGGTTGCATCTCCCTGTCGACACCTTGATGGCCATCCCCAAGTACCCGACAAATAGACCCGCTCTTTTGCGTAAGAGAAAGGGCAAGGTCGGGGAAAATTTTACAGGCAGGATCTAATCACTAGTCGCTGTGGAGTTGATCTGATCAAAGGTGCTGAAACAGGGCCATTGTCAGTACTGGCACCCTGGAAATCGCGCATATTGAGATCCAGTCACCGCTTGGTGAACTCATCAAAAATTTAGCAGCCAAGTAGGGCTAGGGTAACAGTGAAATCTATTAAGAGAGTTGTAAATAAATGGGTCTATAGTATTACAGTAACTTTCATATAGGAAAAGGCAATAACAGCGTCTATAAAACGACGTTATATTAAGAGAGTTGTAAATAAATGGGTCTATAGTATTACAGTAACTTTCATATAGGAACAAGCAGTAACAGCATCTATAAAACGACGTTGTATATGAATCTATTGACTAGTATATGACAGGATAGAGAATACCTGCTGCCCCTCTATGCAGACAGTCTATTTTTAATAACTTTTCTAACTTTGTTCCTTAATTCCTCTGTTATCTCTATTCCCGTCTACAGTTTTGCCTAGTTAATCAGCTTGGTTCTGCGGCCAAAGCGTAATAAATTAAGAATGTGTGTTTATAAGAGTTTTATTCTAGTTTGATTATCAAGAGATAGGAATACCTTCTCTATTCCCGTCTACAGTTTTGCCTAGTTAATCAGCTTGGTTCTGCGGCCAAAGCGGAATAAATTAAGAATGTGTGTTTATAAGAGTTTTATTCTAGTTTGATTATCTAGAGATAGGAATACCATTACGATCGTATGCTTCATCTCATTCGAGGATAAATGCTCTCCCACGGGTTATGATTAAATGACTACAAATAAGGGGTGCAATAGCCGATAAGAGTGAAGTACCCCGGATTTGGCTAGACTGGTGACAGCGTCTATAATGGGAAAGAAGGGTTTTAATGATTAGGCGCTACTTTATTAAATTACAATGACTATAATGGAAATAGAGACTTTCAGTGATTAGTCGCTACTTTATTAATTGCAGTGACTGGAATCACTCTAGTCATGTTTAGGGACTCGTCACTCGGATCCGCAAGAAGCCACCAACGCTCATGCCAAGCTCCTTGGGACTAGTGTTGGCTGGAGTTAACTATCATTTCGTAGGTGCAATCCTCTTGGGCCATATATAATTTCAAGAATGCATTCGTTAGATATTTCAAAGTTTACTTTTGTTACCCTTCATTACTCAACCCAACTCAAAGGTGCAATCCTCTTGGGCCATATATAATTTCAAGAATGCATTCGTTAGATATTTCAAAATTTACTTTTGTTGCCCTTCATTACTCAACCCAACTCAAATCTCTCCGCCTTATACAAACGACACAGTCTTGGGGGCATAGGCATCCTCAAGATACTTGAGGTCCTCCTCCGTCAGTCCCCCGCCACTCTGCCACTTCACCGCCTCAACGGCCTCGTCAATCCTTTCCTTGCTGCTGAGGCCCACAATCGGGTTTGTCCCCTTCTGCAGCGACCACGCAATCGCCACCCTCGCCATACTCACCCCCAGCTTTTCGGCCACCTCCTGAACCCGGCCAACGACAGCCTCGTCAGTCTCTGATTCCTTGCGGACGATACCGCTGAGTACGTGATCCGAACCCTCCCTCACCGTGGACCGCGAATCATACGGCCGAGCGAGCGCACCGCGCGCCATGGGGGACCAAGGGATCAAACCAACGCCGGTGTCCTTGCAGTATGGGATCATCTCGCGCTCCTCTTCACGGTAGATGAGGTTATAGTAGTTTTGCATGCTGATGAACTTGTGCCAGCCGTTCTTCTCGGCGATGTTCTGCAACGTCTGAAACTCCCATGCCGCCATCTGCTTGGAATTAGCGGATCCGATCTGACCGTAGAGGAATTGGTATAACTCACGCTGCTGGCGCCGATATAGCGCACTTTTCCGCTCTCGACGACGTCGTTCAGCGCCTTCATGATCTCTTCCCGTGGCGTCTCATGGTCCAGTCGGTGGATCTGGAGGACGTCGATGTAGGTTCCTAGTCTCTCGACGCTGGCATCAACAGCATCAAAGATATGCTTCCGGCTCAACCCGATCCTGTTAACCCACTTGGGGTCAATATCGCCCCCCGGGGTTGCGTATACGCGCTGCTGTCCCTCCTCGGGGTCTGTGACGCCAAAGTAGCACTTGGTCAGGATCACGACGCGGTTGCGCGGGATGTTATATTTTTTGAGGGCCTTGCCAAAGATCCTCTCCGATTCACCGTTGGAATACATATCAGCTGTATCCCAGGCAGTTATTCCAGCGTCGTAGGCATGCTTGAGGAGTGGGAGAGCGGCTTCTTCGTTTAGGACCCATGCCCACCAGTCCGATGAGCCGTAACTCATGCCTCCCAGAATGAGCTTCGAGATATTGAGGCCTGACTTGCCCAGCCGTGTATACTCCATCTTGACCTCTTTTTCCGATGATTTGGATGCCATTTTTGACAGGAGTATAAGTATAAAAATGGGAAGTCCAAGTCGTTCGGGAAGCCTAATAGATTATGGGAAAACCAAGTATGAGAAGGCCAACCAGTATATGAAATCTACGGATCTACCTTCGATTTTTTAGAAGCTACTTCAACCTTTTATGTAGTGTTCACTTCTTAATTCCGAAGATCCCGTTGATTTTAAATCCGAAATCGCATCACCTACCCCTCATAATAGCCGATATGCGCGGGGTAGAGAATTGACGTCATGATTGGATAGAAGCGGCAGCTCAGGCGGCATTGTAAACTTAGCGCAAGGCTGCGACATGCTGCGAGGCTTCTTATCAAACATAGCTCTCCTCCTCCTCCATCAATACGAGCGTGGATGAAGATTACTGAACATTCCTTTGCACAGGTGAGCCTTTTATCAAACTCTTGTTCGCCGCAGAAAGCTGATACAGTATTAGTGTACTACGAATACGAGATTTATATGCGATTTATCCATTTCTAGGTGTAACCATTGGTGCTGTGTACCTCTTCGACGCCTCCTTATCACAACTATCTAGATTAGCCTGTTCCTATTGCTCGCAATGTCTCTTACAGTTCTCACAGACGCAGATGTCTGCGAAGTCCTCGAGCGCCTTACCATAGATGATGCCCACGCGTTGCAGAGGTCTTTACGGAAAGCCCTACATGAATATTCGACGGGAACCCAAGGCGAAGCAGCATGTGCTATGCACCAACCTGAGCGAACGGCCATGATGGCTCCCAGCGGAAAGACGACTCTCTTTATGCCATCAACAAGCTCCTCGGGAATTGGAATGAAAGGTTGGTGAATTATTCATCGCGCAAAAGCAAATAGCTCACAAATTACCCCGCAGTGGTTACTCTTGCAACACCTGGAGCAAAAGGACCCACCGCAGCTACGGCGGACATGACCCCCCATGGTGCTCTCACAATTATGTCTAGCAACGGCACACCCACCGGCTTCCTCAATGCCGAAGAAGTTACCGCTTTTCGCACCGCGCTCTGCTCCTCGCTGCTCTTCTGTCGGCGCAAAAGTTTCAAATCCATCACCGTTTTCGGAGCGGGTCGCCAAGCCTTTTGGCATATCCGTCTCGCCCTCCTCCTCCGCGGCAGCTCCCTGAAAACCGTTAATATTATTAGCCGGACTTTCTCTGACCGGGTACGAGACTTGCTTAAGACCTTTTACGCAATTGACCTTGCCATCAAAGAGCGCGAGGGGTGGGAAAATGTAAAATTCTCAATCCTGACTCCCAGTTATGGCGAGTATGCACGGCTATTGAAGGAGCAGCTTCGCGCGGCAGACGTGATTATCACTACCGTTCCTTCCACTACACCACTATTCGATCCGTCGATCTTGACGTCAACCGAAGGTCGCCGAAGAGGTAGGCTCATCATTGCAATTGGCAGTTACAAACCTCACATGATCGAGATCCCAATCGAAGTCGTCCAGCAGGCGGTCAAGCCCCATGAGCACCGTCATTTCCACAAGCATGCCGCGGAGGGCGGGGTCGTCGTCGTTGACACTCTCACGGGTTGTCTCAAAGAGGCTGGAGAAATCATCCAATCAGGCCTATCTCCCAACCAGCTCGTCGAAGTCGGCGAACTAGTTATGCTTGAGGGCCAGCTCGCCGAACCGGATAACTCCGATGACCACGAAGTTGACGCAGACGGAAAGCAGATAGACCTTGATGGACTCCGTCGGGAACTATCTGACATTTCGTCAACTGGCGAGGGGAGCATGCATGCCGTTATGCGCCAGGGCAGCGATCTGAGCACAGTCAGCACGGAGTCCGCTGGGCGGAAGAGCATTGATAGCGCAAGCTCGTCAAAGGGCTCGCGGAAGTCGCTTGGTCCCGGTGGGATTGGAAATAAGATCCGAAGCTTGAGTATGGATAATAAGAAGGTTAAGAGCAAGGATGATGCGATGGCTACCTGGCTGGGGGAGGGGAATGTAGTTTACAAGTGCGTCGGGATGGGATTGATGGATCTAGTGGTTGGTGGGGGACTTATTACTTTGGCTAGGGAAAAGGGAGTTGGAACGACGATTCCGAATTTCTAAGGGAATATTGATTGGCTCTCATAGAACGGTGCTTGTCTGAAACATGAAACCCTCTTGGGTACTTCTCTGAAACGTGAAACTCTCTTAAGGCATTGAGCATAAGTTTCAAAGATTAATTTGTCCACGGAAGATGTTGTAGCCGAAACATATATGCATTATCTATCCGGCCGCCAACGCTATCCCCTCCATTTTCCTCCTCAGCGTCGAGCTATCTAACTCATCCTCTGCATCAACCTCAATTTCCACCTGCGGCCTATTCTTATTCAATCCTTCCAGCAGCGTACATGCCTTACATATCGCCTGGCTAGACATGTACCCGCACCTCTGACACGTCCCCAGAGTCTGCCGGGGCAATTTCCTCCCCATAACTTCTTTCCTTAAATTCCCAGGCCGCGAACTCGCCATGCTACTATTCGTGTCCCGCCGCCTCGGTACCTGCGCACTTGTGATCTCCACCTCTCTCGCACCGGCACCCTCATTATCCCTCAGCTGCTTCTCCATATCGGCCATCTCTGAGCCACTACTCCTCCCGTTCCCGCTGCCGCAGCCACCAGCACCTTCTTCTTCCTCGCGGTCCGCCGCAAGGACCTCCGCTTTGCGACCAGAGCATTTAGGACCCCCTGTCACCTCGGCTGGGACGAGCTTTGCCATGTCCTCGCCGCTGCGGACGACGTCCAGTATAGCTGAGGGCCGGACGCGCTCGAGCGCTTTGATAAGAGTTCGTGCTGAGCCGCGGAAGGCTTCGGGGCTGTAAATGCACTCCGTGCTGAAGTAGTCTAATTTCTTATGGTGTGCGTAGAGCACGATTTCCTTCTCATACGCGTACTTCAGCGGTTTGCTGCGACGGACAGACGATGTTGCGTCTCCGGTTATGATGCTCGTGCTGCGGGCCAGCCGCGGTAGGTCGCCTCGGAGGAGGTTCATTAGGATTGTCTCGGCGACATCGTCGGCGTTGTGGCCAGTCACCACATGGTTTATGCCTAGCATGTTTGCCCCACGATCGAGGGCCTGCCGCCGGAACACCCCGCAGTATGTGCAGTTTCCCTTCTTGCCGATGGTGGCGACGACCTGGTCCATGGTCCAGCCATAGAGTTCATCGTAACCGACTATCTTCAGTGGCATCTCGTATTGCTCGGCGTTGCGCTTGACGGTCTCGAGGGAGTCATCGCGGTAGCCCTTGATTCCTTCGTCGATGGACAGGAGGACGAGGTCAAGGCCATAATAGTGTCTTTCGTTGAGCGTCTTGAGAACAGAGGCTAGGACTGTAGAATCTTTGCCTCCCGAGGCACCTATAGCGATTCTATCGCCCGGAGTGAAGAGGTTCGTGGTTGTGATGGTATGGTGGATTTCGTCTTCGAAAATTTGGATAAAACAGACTTTACATAATTTCTGGTGGTTCTTTGGTCGAATTATGAGAGCCCTGTTGGTCTCACAAATGGCACATATCGAGGGCGCCATCCTTTGAAAAATCTAGCATATATGCACTACCAGATCTCTCAAAAGATCGACTTTACTGCAGATGGCGGGGTCATGAAGGTTGCACTCACAAATCAAAAGTTTATGTTTGCTAGTTGAGCAAACTATCTTATCGACTTAATCTAATCGTGGTTAGCGCAAGTGTAAACGCCAAGACTTCATGCCCTACGCGACGCACAGATCCGAGAATCTTCTTCTCTTCTGATTTTCTGTTCTTCATCGCCGCCAATTTCACGACAATCACTACAGCCCCTCGACCCGGCGAAATCAATCGACATGGTAAGATAAATACACAATTATACTTGATGCCCCTATTGCGATGAGCGCGACTCCTATCACTTCGTCCGAGGACACTTGATAATGGCTTGAGCATCACAATTTCTCGTGTGTCGAAAGGCACCGAGATCTAGTTTTGTCTCTTTAGAGTTTAGAACAGCTGCAATGTATGAACATTAGCTGATCTTTCTCAATGACTAGCCTCCCAAGAGCACGAAGAAAGTTGCCGCCGCCCCCTTCCCCCAGGGAAAGGCCGGTGCTGCTTCCAAGAAGCCCGCGAAGGTAAGTTATCATCTCCCCCGTCCAGCAGCTCATGGAAAGGCCTGCTAATACTCTCAGAACCCTCTCATTGAGAAGCGCACTCGCAACCATGGCATCGGTCAGGCTATCCAGCCCAAGCGCAACCTCTCCCGCATGGTGAGGTGGCCAGAGTACGTCCGTCTTCAGCGCCAGAAGAAGATCCTCAACCTCCGCCTGAAGGTCCCACCTGCGATTGCCCAGTTCCAGAACGTCCTGGACCGCAACACCGCCGCCCAGGCTTTCAAGCTCCTCAACAAGTACCGCCCTGAGTCCAAGGCCGAGAAGAAGGAGCGTCTCGTCAAGGAGGCTAGCGCCATTGCCGAGGGCAAGAAGAAGGAGGATGTCTCCAAGAAGCCATACGCCGTCAAGTACGGTCTCAACCACGTCGTCGGCCTGATTGAGAACAAGAAGGCTGCTCTCGTCCTCATCCCCAACGATGTTGACCCAATTGAGTTGGTCATCTTCCTCCCAGCTCTCTGCCGCAAGATGGGTATCCCATACGCCATCGTCAAGGGCAAGGCCCGTCTCGGTACGGTTGTCCACAAGAAGACCGCCGCTGTCCTCGCCATCACCGAGGTCCGCTCCGAGGACAAGACCGAGCTCTCCAAGCTCGTCCAGGCCATCAAGGATGGTTACACCGACAAGTACGAAGAGGCCAAGAAGCAGTGGGGTGGTGGCATCATGGGTAGGTCCGCTCCGAGGACAAGACCGAGCTCTCCAAGCTCGTCCAGGCCATCAAGGATGGCTACACCGACAAGTACGAGGAGGCCAAGAAGCAGTGGGGTGGTGGCATCATGGGTGCCAAGGCCAACGCTCGCCAGGAGAAGAAGCGCAAGGCGCTCGAGTCTGCCATCAAGATCTAAGTGTAATAACCCAAAAGTCTTGATTGCGGCTGGTGTCCTTAGGCGTTCCTGGTATGGTTTCAGTAACAGACCGTGGGATTGTCATATCTCTCTAGCTAGCTCTGTATCCATGAATGATAGCTCGATGATACCAATTTTACGGAGCGAATGCTTTTTTCCATGAACCTCTTTTATGAAAAGCCATTGATTCCCACAATGTCTACCATGTCTACCATTCGCGATTTGTTGATTTTGTTCGCCCAGCACAGAATTTCTTGTTTTGGAGTACATTTGTGCTGTTTGCCAATATTCTCACGAAAAAGAAATTATCGTGCCAAGGGAATATTTGAGGCGGCGATGGTGTGATTTTCGTAGCGGGCGAGAGTGGGCGAATAGCATTGTTGAGACGAGTTGTGTTGGTGGGTGACAGTCGAAACTGGGGTCAGACGGCCCAGACGGTGCTGTAACATGGAAGGTCACTGATGAGATACTTGTGCATTTGTCGGCCCGTTCCTCCTCGAGACTGGCCTTCATGCAACATTATCATATATTTTTACAAACTTCTCCCTTCTCCCTCGTAACTATCTTCATTGAACCCGTTTTCCTCACCCTTTTGCCATTTTCGGTCACTGTCGGCGCTTTTCTCAACGAACAAACCCTAAAAACCTTATCGATTATTTCAGATAAAGCTTTTTGCTTATCACTCCACCACTGGATCCGCGGAGCCCCGACCGAATGCCGCCGACATAGGAAACGCCCGCACTCGACCGATTGTACTCATCAACAAACACAACTTCCTAATACCCGACACTACTCATTACCACCGAATTTCTCGTCGCGCTATTGTTCGAAGGATATTTATCGTTTAAGAAACTTTTGAGTCATTGCGAGCGAGAACCCTAATCCACAACCTCGGGTTTGTGCCGGGACAAGCCGCAAGTAGGCATTCTCAACGCCTCTCAACATCAATTATCCACCGAATCCCTCCGAGTCGAACCATCTTCCAACGCTCACAAACAGCCGAAATGCTTCCAACAGGTATGCACGCAAACCTGCCACACTCCTCGCAGCCTGATCATGACCGCGCGCCTTTCGCACCCTCTAAAGACGTCCACTGACCCCCACGCAGCCGACCCCTACTCCCACGCGCTCTCCTCCAACGCCTCCTGGGCCTCCTACAAATCGCACCAGAACCCGGCATTCTTCCCAACGCTCGCGACCGGGCAGACGCCCACGATCCTCTGGCTCGGATGCTCCGACTCGCGCATCCCTGAGACCACGGTCCTCGGACTGCAGCCCGGTGACGTCTTCGTCCACCGCAACATCGCCAACATTGTCAGCCCGACCGACATCAACTCCAGCGCCGTCATCGAGTATGCGGTCGAGCACTTGAAGGTCAAGCATATCGTGCTGTGCGGACACACGAGCTGTGGTGGTGCTGGGGCGGCGCTGGGAGACAGTCGCGTCGGCGGTGTACTGGATACGTGGCTCGCGCCACTGAAGAAGCTGAGGCGCGAGAATAAGAATGAGCTGGAGGCAATTGCTGATCAGGCCGCGAGGGCGGCCCGTTTAGCGGAGCTGAATGTCTCGGCGGGCGTTGAGACGCTGCTGAGCAATGTGGTTATTGAAGATGCGGTGAACGAGCGCGGGTTACTTGTTCATGGCGTACTGTTTGATATTGCGAGTGGCAAACTGAGGGATCTGGGAGTGGGTAATTCTAAGGCAAACTTTGTGGAGAGCGAGAAGCTTGTCAGGGGTAACCATGGGATGTTGGTCTTTGGAGGCGAGGGATCTACGATGGCAACACGGTGATGAATTTGTACCATCGACATAGAAATCAATCATTGCAATGCGAAAGCATGGAGTAGAGGAGTTGATACCCGGCGAGGAGGAGGAGGCAGACGCCGGTGGATTGGAGCGGCCCCGGTTTGATTTTACATGGCCTTGCGGAGTGCTGGCTTGGGG
>JPKA01000530.1:0-37572 GCA_000750875.1 Pseudogymnoascus sp. VKM F-4517 (FW-2822) | reverse complement strand
TTGGGAGGTGAAGAGTAAGCTCACGAGAGAACATCAGAGGGTTCGCCGTTTTGGCTGTAGACGAGCGCTTTGGCTTGGGTATACCCATACGGCCCGGACTTGAAGCGCCGCGATATGGGTTGGGAGACGATTTGGGAGGTGAAGAGTAAGCTCACGAGAGAACATCAGAGGGTTCGCCGTTTTGGCTGAAGACGAGCGCTTTGGCTTGGGTATACCCATATGGCCCGGACTTGAAGCGCCGCGATATGGGTTGGGAGACGCGAGGTATCAGTCGAGAAACCCGCGAGGTGGCATTGTGTGAGAGAGTGCAAACACTGCTTGCAAAAGCTGGCCGGATGGATGAGGGCGGCATTTTGTGTTGTATGTGATTGTAATGGAAGAGTCCAATGTTTCCGGAGGGCATTGTAGTGAATAAATTCATGACGTCGCTATGGCGCACGGGCTCGGCCCGAGGATTGCAGGATAGCTACCGGAGCTATGGCACCAAATATCAGTACGAAAATAAGGTTATGCTCAAAAAACAGAAGAAAAAATGCTGACTGGAGTGGTTTACATGGGCAGGTGCATTAAACTGTAGATACATCGTGATTGCCATAATATCCAACACTACAGGGAGCACACAACCGTAGTCGACGGCAGAAGGTTTATTTGTGGCAAACACGCGAAGCATAAACACTGAACAGGACTTAAAAATTGATCGCTATCAGGTAGCTGTATTCGAAGCTACCAGAGGTAATTCTTATCAAACTGCTGAAATGACAATCCAGTGCCATAGCCACCACAGAATATCGCCGTTTACCATGCCCATGCCGTTCCCCTTCTCCATCGCCATAAACCCAACGCCAACGCCCGTTAATGCAGTGAGATATTTTGTGCAACCAAGTCAGCCGTGTCTATCAGCTGCCTCTTTAAACGCAGCCTCTTGAATTGCCAGTAGCTGCTCGGTCGAAAGCCCACTCTGCTCGAGTTTATTCGCCTTCTTTTCCCGGCCCTGAATACTGTCAGTAGTGTACACTGGAAATTTTGAGGTTTTTTGAAACCAACCTTTAGTTGCTCCTTGTGATCATTCGCCACATCTAAAATGTCGGCCACATACTCGCTAAATCCAAGCTGTTCCAATGCCTTGGTGATGTGTTCGCACGCGATGGTCTTCTTGGCTTCCTTCTCCGATATCTCGTTCGCCTCTGACGAGATGAGCGTGATGAATTCGACGCAGCATTCTATAAGAAGGTCGCGAGCATCTTTTCCAAACGCAACGCCTGATGAGGGGGGAAGAATCTCAGTTACGATTTTCTGGACGGTTGCTACGAACGAAAAGTTAGCCAACGTCTACCAATAGTTCTGAAAGAAAATTCCAACAATCATCTAAACCAGCATTTAAGGCAGAAATATGAAGCGCATCGACCAGTCGAAGTGACGGAAGGGTATGGGATCCAAGTCCTGTGATTTCGTAATCAAGAAAAGCGCCTGTGCTCATCCCAGTTGAGGCACAGGGCACGATGTCTTCCAAGGCAGGTTCAACATCCAAGTCACAGAGAGACTCGACGCAGTCTTCTCCGGGACATACGTGAGACCATGACACTCGAAGCTTGCTTGCGGGACATGGTTCGGGGGCCTTTGATGTGCTCCGTGGGCCTTTCTTGAGCTTTTTTGGAATATGCCGTCTCACTCTTGGACTGAAGTCTGCCTTTTCGCGGGCTTGATAGCATCGGTCTGGGTCTGGGTGTCGGCGACCACTGTTGCCAGTCGCGTGTTGGTTTAAGGGAGCGCGATATTTACCATATGACCATACTCTCGGTATGGCCGCCGAAACAACGAATCCGGGACCCAGAGTTACATCTGCCTCCAGATGCGAAAGGAGCCGTCGGGCGTGTTGGGAACTGTATCGACGACCATACGAAGGGTTCACATGCGCCCTTCGGGTCCTAAAGTCTCGGGTATCGAGAGATAGGGAGCGCCTCGTGGCACAGCCCTGTTGGGAAGACACCATGTTGTGATGATTTCTTTGGATTTTTGCCGATTGTTATGAGATGAAGTGACGGCCAGCGCCCCGGCCATCCGGTATGAACGATGGTAGTGATAGCAGTTGCTCAAGCTGGGCTCCCAATGTTCGCGATATAAAGAAAATAGTATGCCATACCTTTGGGAAGAGAGAGATCATCGTTTCCTGGGACAGAGTCAGCATGAATTACGGCCAGGGGAGGGTAGGAGCGATGGAGGGGCAACGCGAATGGAACAACTCAGCGCTCGCATCTCCTAGTCACCAGCGCCGGGAGCCCATAACGCCATTTGGGATTAAAAGGTAGCGTGAGTACAGCGCTGCGCCCTTCGCCTGCATAAATAGAATAGAATGAGCATACCTCCAAATTCTCTGTCCGACATCACGGCAGAGATGAGACTTTGTTCCCCACGTATCGACGCGAGTCACTTTATTGTTCTTTTGATGATTTCGGAGGTGAAGTCAAAGATGTGTGCACAAGAAGATGAAAAAGAAGATCACAGGAGATGTGAGTTTCTTTAGAGGGGGATCATGAGCTGTGAATGGAGAAATTCAGAGTCGTAGCCTCACGCGCGAACGTAATTATGCGTCTCAGTACCACAAGGCTGCGGCTAGCACAACTGGTAATGCTTGGCGGAAGTTCCCGCTTTTTACGCGACAATCTTCTTGATATTTTGTTCGTTTTCTCTTTTGCTTTCTCTTCCTCTTCTACTTCTTCATCAATACAATCACGAATGCGCACGCATTTCCAAGCGTTATGGGCTCTCTTTGGAAGAGCATGTCTTGCTATGACATTACATTGACTCCAAACTAACTGAAGAACCGGATTGGGGATCAATGGCCATCACTGGTAAGCTCTTTTCTCTCCTCAAAACATCCTCCCATTTACTCTGATGAAATTTCGTGTCGCCCCTATCTTACATGAGCTTCGGCTCTAGATGGTGATTAACCTGTCTTAACCAAACGGACCGTCTGAACGTACTTTTATCTTACTTGGCTTCTTGATTTGTGTTTCTGAATACATAGGCTAACTAGTCAAAAGATCATTAGATTTTAAGAGCTCAGCTCTAGCGGATCCCACTCGAAGTATAGCATTGGCCAGCTGGGATCTATGTCATTACCCTTTCATTGCAAGTGCGCCGTGTGGTATACTGTATAGTTTCCATGGGGCCATGGTGATGCATGTTTTGGGTGCAGTACAACATCAAGGTACATTTTTAACCTTTCATCTTTTTATTCTGGCTTATGATGTAACATTCCATGCTAATGCTGAAGACATTCGTCTGATGCTGATAAACTTCGAGACTTTTCATCTTTCAACTGAAGCCCATGCCATCTATATGTTTAATCTATTATTGCTTCTTTGGAATTCGCTGACATATCCAAAGTGATGCCTCTGTACAGTTTCCTCACTGCTTGTCCTGAAACTTGACAAGTTCGGGCGCATTCCAACTACATGAGTTAGCTCGGTCAAAAAAATCAATTTTCCAAAGAATCCGTTCAGATATCCCCGTCGTGACAAATGAATCCACATACCTGAAAAACTTCCCTCCAAGCTCTTTCTCCGCCTCTACCGCCAGCCGTCCTAGCACATTCCCAGGCTGTTCCGGCCGCAACAGACCCCCCTCCTCCTTCAGGCCTTTGAACCGTGCCACGTCGCCCTCATCCATCCCAACGCCGTGGACTTCCCTGATCTCCCTCTGCATCTCTGTATCGACAACCCCCGGCCTCACAGCCACAGCCACAACCCCCTTGCTCCCCTCCTCCCTCTCCACCGTAGCAACAAGGTGATTCAGCGCAGCCTTCGTTGCGCCGTATGCACCCCACCCCGCGTATGAATTTATAGCTGCCCCGGACGAGACAGCAATTATGCGGCCGCCTGACTCCCGCAGTGACGGCAGCGCAGCCTGTATGAACGAGACGCAGCTAAAGACATTGGTGTCGAAGGCGGCGCGCCAGGCAGAGGCAGTAGCATCAGCAATGCGAGCAACTGGCTCGAGAGTGCCATGGTTAAGAATGAGGCCGTCGAGTCGCGAGAAGGAGCTGAGCGCGAGGGATACCGCCTTCTGAGGAACCTAAGCCAGGCAATTTCATGTCAGTTGTTTATTCGAATTCGTTCCTGTCTAGCGATAATAGAGGACTAACCTCCTCCCCAGCTGCATCCCCAACAACGATCTCGACCTTTCCTGGGAATCCGTCCTTCAACTGCTCTAGTGGCCCTGCAGTTCGCGCTACGACGACGAGCCGGTGTCCTCCTTCGAGTAAGAATTTCGCGGCAGCGAGACCAATTCCGCGCGAGGCGCCCGTAAGAAGAATAACTTTAGAGGTAGGCATATTAAAATAGTTATAGAGACCGTTGGTGATTGTGTTACAGATTTGTTTAGCCAAAGGCTATGGTGGGGGTGGGGGGTAGACGGGGATTTCTTATCCGAGCGAAACGCCATGGGATAACCCCACCTTCCGTAGGATTCTGTTTCGCGACCAAAAATTAAGCATAGTAAGAGCATACAAGAATCACCTGTAGCAATTTATGATAATAGCACCATATATATATTTGATAAAATCCTAACAAAAAAATACTCGAGTCATCCTCGGGAAATGGAAACAAAGAGATAACAACGAGGCATTGCCTCCGCCAGCCCCTCGGCTCAAATGTACTTGTACAGACACTCCGTTCCAAACCAACTACTATGCTTGTTTAGCACACGCTTTCTTCTGCGCCGTGCAGTCAGACATTGTGGTTCCAGGCAGCTTCCCGCCGTTCATCGCATCGGCACACGCGTTGAACTGTATGTCACATGAGCGCCCCACGGCTGTGCCCTTGTTCGTAAAGGTGTTGCCATTGACACAGAAGGGTCGCTTGGAGTCCCCACTGTTAAGCACCGGTGGTGCGGCTCCACCGAGATTACCAGCGCCGTCCATTGCGATGGCTGTGCTAGAGGTGACCGGGGCATCAACGGCAGTGGTGGCAGCGTCATTGTTTCCGACTGTTGGCGAAGCTGCGTTGTCACCGTTTCCTCCGGTGTTCGTATTGCCGCCGTTTCCACCTTGGTTTGCGTTGTCATCTTTTCCTCCAGTGTTCGCATTGCCGCCGTTTCCACCTTGGTTTGCATTGTCATCCTTTCCTCCGGTGTTGGCATTGCCATCGTTTCCACCTTGGTTTGCGTTGTCATCGTTTCCTCCGGTGTTGGCGTTGTCATCGCTTCCACCTTGGTTTGCATTGTCAGCGTTTCCACCTTGGTTTGCGTTGCCGCCGTTTCCTCCGGTATTGGCATTGTCAGCGTTTCCTCCGGTGTTGGCATTGCCGCCGTTTCCACCTTGGTTTGCATTATCAGCGTTTCCACCTTGGTTTGCGTTGCCGCCGTTTCCCCCGGTATTGGCGTTGTCATCTTTTCCTCCGGTGTTGGCGTTGTCAGCGTTTCCACCTTGGTTTGCATTGTCAGCGTTTCCACCTTGGTTTGCGTTGCCGCCGTTTCCTCCGGTATTGGCATTGTCAGCGTTTCCTCCGGTGTTGGCATTGTCAGCGTTTCCACCTTGGTTTGCGTTGCCGCCGTTTCCACCTTGGTTGGCATTGTCACCATTTCCACCTTGGTTTGCATTGCCGCCGTTTCCACCTTGGTTGGCATTGTCACCATTTCCACCTTGGTTTGCATTTCCCCCACCGGCCTTGACCTGGAACTTAGTGCAATCATCTTGAGCACCACGTTGAGCTACAGGCATAAGGACAGGCTGATGGTTGGCGGATGAGCTCATAGTGCATAGCCGGTAGAATCCCTCTGGGAGTCCACCAGTGACTTCTGCGGAGAGAAGGCCTTGGCCGTTTCCTTTATCATTGATTCCCTTGAAGAAGGCGAAAGATGTGGCATCAAGGGCATCTTTTGGTGTAAAGCTGTTTCCCATGTCCTGGATAGTGACATGAGTGTGGCCAATGATCTGGCCTTGTCCGTCAAGGTCTTGCGGGGCCGAGTAATATGTGTTTGCCGCGTTGGTGAAGGAGCCAGGTGCAAAATTGGCCATCTGAACTTGAATATCGAAAGTGGTGAGTGGTTCCAAGATTTGAGCCGGCTCAGGGTTGATGATCATGCTAGAAACCATCTTGTTCTTGGCAGGGATCTTTCCCATAACTATATATAATCAGTCGGACCCAATGTTGGGTCTAATAGGCCGACTCACCGACGCCATTGCACGAGCCGTCAGTATTTTGTTTACCATTGGTGACGGTCTGTCCAGAGCAGAAGTTGATGAAGTTGGCTGCGTCACTGTTTTCGTTAGCCTATGGTATATCGATGAAGCTAATGAACCTTACGTCGCTGAGTTAACCTGACCAGCTGCAGCAACGTCGTCATTCTGGCCGGTGGAAGCACTGCCGCTCTGCACAGCATTGGCAGCCAGGCAAGTCGGGTTCGCTCCGCCATTGTTGCCTCCACCGTTGTTTCCACCAGTGTTGCCAGTATTGCCGCCAGTGTTGCCGCCGGTGTTACCGCCGGTGTTACCGCCGGTGTTGCCGCCGGTGTTGCCGCCGGTGTTTCCAGTATTGCCGCCAGTGTTACCGCCGGTGTTTCCAGTATTGCCGCCTGTGTTACCACCTGTGCCTGCGTTCTGACCCCCATTACCACCTTTATTGCCTCCAGATTGGCCCCCTCCAAATCTGTTTCCACCCCCAAATCTGCTGCCACCTCCAAAACGATTTTGGCGACGTCTATGCTGCCTTCGGTTGTGGTTGATTTCCCTCAGGGCAATGGGGTCTTCAAGGCCTCTCGCAGCCTCATGGGCAGGGGAACCAATGGAAGCCCCTGCGACCTGGGCAGCCAAGCTGGTGGCCGCGAGAAGCAGAACGGAGGAGGTGAAGCGCATCGTGACGGTGACTCGAGTGATAGTGATAAATGATAAAAATTTGTAAGACCAGCTTGTTAAAAGAGAGTAGAAGTGAAGTTAAGGGGAACGATCAACGTAAAGAAGGTAAGAGATGTGGAACTTTCGAACCAAACAAAAAAGACAGGCCAGCAAAAAGAAAGCGATGCAGATCAAATGCAAAAGACGGAAAGAAATACCAAGAGCGCCATCACCGTCTTTATGGCTTGCTCTGGCGGCACAGATTACGGAAACATCGGCACGATTTGGGGGGGAGGGAGGAGACCGAAAGTAGCAAGGATCAGTCTCAAAAGATGACAGTTTCTAAACGCGGGAGCAGCAAGGGCAGGTCGAGCTATCTGAGCATTGGCAGTGGGTATTCCGACAGAAATGGACTGTTTCGGCAGAGAAATGGAAATTGGAAGTGATGGGCAAAACACCAAGATGAAGTTGGAGATGTATCAGAATGCAGTTCTGAAGCGTCGTTTAACTCCTTGGCGTTCTATACGGTCGGGGGCGGCGACACTACAGGTTTCGCATAACTGCTGATTTTAGACAGCGAGCCAACCACAGGAGAGGAAGTACGTGAGGCCGCTTACATCAGCCGCGCTTCGAGGAACGAAAGGGCCGTGCCTCAGAGGCACAGAGGCTCTTCCACGACTTCAAGGTCCAGGAGGCGGTCTCACTGGAAATTGCGAAACTGCTTCCAAGAGATGCCAATGGCCCAATATGGTCGCATATGGTCGCATAACAGGTCCAAGCCGCAGCCACAGCCACCCTTGAGCGCCATGACCAGTACTGTAGCGGCCATGAGGGGCCAGCGGAGCAGGTCCGTGGACTGGATGCCAATATCTTAAGCTTTATTCAGGCCTGCAGCACATCAGGAGGGCATGGTTCTCCAACATGGCCTGTTTGAAGACGCCGTGCTTTTCCGCTGTCAGACCCCTTGTTAGGTTTTCTCGGCTGAGATATGACTGCTCGCAAGACCTCCAAGGGCTTATGTCGGGTCTTCTCTCTATGGTCGCCTCGGTCCCTCTTGACTGAAGGCAATCATGGGCCATCTTTGATGTACGAGCTGGCCGCCGGCCGCCCTCCCCTGCTCCTTGCGCTGACTGTGCAGGGGCAACTTGTTTGACCATTCGGCTGGTTTGTTCTTTGAGGCACCCTTCGCTCCTTCGCCCCTTCTGTTCTCCCCGTTCATACAGATCAGCGACACTCGTCCGGCTTGGTTCAACCCCATCGTCAGAGATGCTTGTTCATCTGATGTCCCTGTCTTGTTCCTCATGTCGGACGAGTTTGAGTTTGACAGGCGTGATGATCCAGTGATGATCCATGGAATCAATAGGCAAGTGGCAGCTGGTCGGTCCACTTATTCCGCGGCTGTCGATGGTAGTTTGCAAAGACTGGAAGTAGTGATGTACCGAGGATTGCCCATGCCGCCTTTCCGAACTGCTCCATTTATGATAATACGAGATATAATTCATGTAGGATAGCTCGTTTCAAAGAGTATCTTGGGAGCAGAAGCCCTTTCCGCGCTAATTCCTGCATCTTCGCCGGCTTGTTTCTGAATTTATCGCCAAGAGGTAATTGTAATGCATTTTACGCATTATTTCGGCAGCACATCAACCAGTTTATTTATTAGCTGTGTGAATTCGCAAATATGAAAGTTGACGATGCAGGCCAATCTGATGGAACCGAAGGGACAGTCGAGACCGGTCCATTTCAGTCACGTGATATAATTATATTCTTATGTTCAATCGATGAAACTGCCATGGAGTCAACGACTTGGTGTCTGTTAATTATAATTTATTATATCTGTAAATTGGCAATGTGGCAGTTTATCTGTAGATTATTGTAGTGGTGGAATGGTAGTGTTGAGGTTGTATTTGGGTTAATATATATCTGAAATAATATTCTCGCTAGAAAATTGACACACTTTCTCCATGAAGAGGAAAACCTTCAGTGAAGAGACTGGGAAAACAAAAATGGACGCTCCTGCCAATATAGATGGCAGTGAGCATCCTGCTAACCCACTTCCCAACCCCCCAGAGACTTTCCCTCCAGAGGAGCGGCCTCTCCATGAAGGTTTTATGCGGGAAGCGTTGGCAATGGTATGCCCCCCATCTCCCTATATTATCGAATCAAACGCCATTAAAGCCTCTATACTCACCAAACGCAGGCACAACTCGCCCTCGACACAGATGAGACCCCTGTCGGTTGTGTCTTTGTGCATAACGGAGCCGTTGTTGCCCGCGGCATGAATGCCACCAACCGCACCCTCAACGGCACACGCCACGCCGAATTCATCGCCATAGCCTCCCTCCTCTCGCCTACGCCCTTCCCGGCGTCAACTTCCCCAAACGACCCACCCCCGGCTGATCCCTCCCGGCCGGCCTACACTGCCGATATTATTTCAGAATGTGATCTTTATGTCACGGTTGAGCCATGCGTCATGTGCGCCTCCTTGCTCCGGCAGTTCGGGATTAGGAAGGTCTACTTCGGCGCTGCGAACGACCGCTTTGGAGGGACAGGCGGAGTGTTGAGCATTCATGACTGCGGAGCAGTAGACCCGGCGTATGAGGTTAGTGGGGGCTGGCTGAGGGAAGAGGCGATAATGATGCTGCGGCGGTTTTACGTACAGGAGAATGGGAAAGGTGAGTTTCCACTTAACTTGTTTGGTAGTTCTCCCTGAACAGATGACATCTAACTGATTATAGCACCGGCGCCGAGACCAAAGAAGGAGAGAGTCTTGAATCTTGAAGTAGAGCCGTTGGTTAAGACAACTGGTGATGGTCCGAGTTGAATTTTGGGACTGGGATCTTATGACACAGCACTGAAGAAATGGACAGGCGAAGAACATGTTTATTACGAATAATTTACGTGGGCTTAGGCGAAAATGGTAACTGTTTTGGGACTGGGATCTTATGACACAGCACTGAAGAAATGGACAGGCGAAGAACATGTATATTACGAATAATTTACGTGGGCTTAGGCGAAAATGGTAACTATACGAATTCTATTTTGGCAGGTACTGAACAGCTTTGGACAACGAAGCGAGCTAAACTTGCCACCGGCTCTATCAAGAACGGCTATACAAGTTCCCTGTGCACTGTATTCCCACTGATAGCTTCGCTAGTTAACAAAGTCTCACCCTTGAATACATTTCCAGGAATGTTTGGTGTGTTTGGGCAGTATGGGCCGCGATTGACAGTAAGGAAGCGTTGCAACATTTGACACATCTGCGTTGCTGTCGAAACCATACCAACACACAGAAAGATGGGTGGTAGTTGGAGTAACGTCTATATACATCACTCATATGGTTGGCGCGACGTAACAGTGTCTAGAAATCTCATTGGATATGTACAACTTCACCTCCCTTTTTCCCAAAATAATTATCGACACATCAGATCCCGCCTGCCTTTCCCAACCGCTCAGCCTCCAATTCCCTCTCGGCCTGTTGATAGTATTTCGCGGTGTCCACACCGTGCTGGTTGTGGTTCACAAAGTTGAACCATGGCATGACGTGAAGAAACACGCCAGAGTACCGCGAGTTCCTGGATGCAACGCCCTGCATGTATGGAGTAAGTGAGCTCTCGCCATAAAGCGACTCGCCCTTCTTGACTTTCGAAACCATCTCCTTCATGTCTCTCTCGACCTCACGAGAGTTCTCGCTGAAGCCGTAGAAGCGGACTGGGTCGACAAATGTTAGCAAACGAGCGCATCCGGGATTCAATCGAGATATCGGTGAAAACGTACGAATAGAGCGCTGGTACATTGTCAGGAAACCAGCGGTAAGCCCAACAAACCCAGCCAGGCGCATAATCGGCGCAAAACCGCCCTTGCCGACGTACGATGGGGCAATTTTCTCCCATGTGAGCATCAGGCCGGGCCCAGCAGCGGCGACCACGGCTCCTGTGGCATAATCGGAAGGGCGAGTGTAGGCCAATACACGCTTGACATGTCTGTTCCGGTCAGTATGGGACTGTTATCTGGCTAATGCCTGTTGGTTGTTTGTGGTACGTACGGATCAGAGTCGATGAGCTGCAATTGCCGGGTTAGCAGGATTATCGGAACAAGAAGACCGGTAGGAACATACAGGATAGGCAGTGTTGACTTTCTTCGCTGGCACGAACGGCCGCTGCTCGACGTTCGACATTGTGAGGGCGCAATGGTGGACAATTGCGTGTGGAAGTGCTCGTGGTGAGGTTGACTTGTGGTTCATGGAGTCGAAGAACTGATCGCTTGTGATTGGCGGAGCTTGCGCCAAGCGATTTTTGGGATCGGGAGAACTGTAGCTTCAAAATGTTAGGAAGCGCGCTTGGAGAGCAGCAGACGACCGCATTTGCGCCGCCTGTTTTATTTGTATTTTGATTGCACGTTTTATCGGGATTTCGTCTATATTTTTGCCACCGTGCGCTGAATCCTGCGAATGAGACGCAGCAGAAATCGGCTGTGAACCGTACAACAGCACTGCAAGTAAACAAAGACACGCGCAGCAGCCCTGCCTGCCTCAAGCCGTCTCCTCTCAATCCCTGGCCAACATCGACCTGATCTATCACGATGTCCTTTAGTTTCGGAAATACACAGGCTCAGCCAGCCCAGACGGGTGGAGGTTTGTTTGGAGGACTCAATGCGAACACACAAAACCAACCCCAGGCTGGAAGCTCAATATTTGGCCAAAAACCACAGACCCAGCCAGCTCAGCAAAGCACCGGATTCTTTGGGCAGAATACGCAATCGCAGCAACAGCAACAGCAACAGCCTCAGCAGCAGTCTCTATTTGGCCAGAGTGCGCCAGCTCAGCAACCCCAGCAAACGTCTCTATTCGGCCAAACTCAGACCCAACAACAGCAGCAGCAACCCACTGGGTTTTTCGGGCAGACGGCACAAACTCAACAGCCACAACAACAACCATCGCTTTTTGGGCAATCTGCTCAGGCACAGCAGCAGCAACAGCCGAGCAATAACCAACAGAGCCAGTTCGGAAGCTCTCAACTATGGCAACCACAGACACAAAACCCTCGTATGTACAATTCGTATCCTCAAGGCCGGTAGCCTATCTAACATGCTTGATAGAACCAAAATCAGTCCCCGAGCAAATGCAGGTAGTTCTCGAAAAATGGTCACCAAACAGTCCAACCTGCGTATTCAAGCACTACTTCTACAACAAGGTGGCGGATAACCAAGTGCCATTCTACAAAGCTGGTCCAAACGAGGATCCCAAGGCATGGGACGAAGCGCTGTCGAAAAAGCCCGGACCTGGATATATACCTGTGTTGTGCACGGGATTTGAGCAGTTGGGCGAGCGTATCAAGACACAGAATACCACCCTGGCTGCGTTCAACAGAGTCCTGCACCAGATCAACGGGAGCTTGGATGCGATGATGATCCGCCATGACACGGAGACGAGTGTGAGGATTCTGAATGCCAAGCGAAAGCATACAATGTTGAAACAGAGGTCGCTGGCACTGGCAACGAAGGTGCAGATCCTAAGGAATAGGGGATTTGCCATGGGTGCAGCTGAAGAGGCCCTGAAGGTGAAGCTTACGGCGCTTGACAAGTCAGTATGTGATCCGGCATTATCAGCAAGGGCGGAGGAGATCTGGGCCCGTATGGTCAGCGTCAGGGAGAGGGCGAGGTTGCTGAAGGAAGATATGGAGAGACAGGCAGGTAGCAATGGCTCAAGCATGGACGAGCAGACCGCGCGAAGAGCGGAAAAGGTTTGTAGCCTCATCCCATGTCGATTACTTGCGCCGCAGCTAACCGCATCGCAGATCCTCGAAGATTACGCAACGCAGTTGGCACACCTGAAGAAGGAACTGGCGTTGATCAACACGGAGTTTGCGGACTGGCAGACGGAGCAAGCACCCGCGGATTCCGAGACGAAGAGGCGGTAATGAAGAGCGGTTGGTTCTATCAAGCTGCTACGGATGCAGTATCGAGACTGCCACCTTATTATGACCAAATGGCGTCGGGCAATGGGGATGGTGTTTTGGTATTAGACAGTGATCATTCCGTAAATATTGTACAAAATGTGCCTAGAAAACGGCATGTTCTAGGCGTCTATTGTACCCAAAACCATATAATCCTTTCCTTTTTGTGATATCCTTTCCTCCAAAAGTACTCGGCCTAAAAATACAATGCCAAATCACATCCGTGATGGCCTCCCTTCCGTCGTTGCATCGATGGGTATGGTTTAAACGAGCTTCTTGACGGCGTCGACTGCGAATGGTGCTGCAGAGAGACAAATTAGAGTCGTCTCATTGAGAAGATTTGATAGAGTGAACTTACAGAGGTACAGGAGAACGGCTCCAATGATGATTCTCTGGATTGTGCTGGAAGCTTCATCCTCCTGAGCCTTGAGCTCGGCGGCACTTGGTGGTGGTGGTGCTACAGTCCAGCGTCAATTACAGATCCATGGCAAGACCAAACAGAATTAGATGCCACTTACGTCCTCCGAACATTTTGGTAGATTTGTAGTGTTGTTGTGGTGGTCGTGGTTACTTGGAGTGATGTTGACTTTCAAAATTTATTTTGACGTTGTAGTCGGTCTTGGTTACCGTACTAGGAGCAGTTCAGCCTTCCAGCTCACCTTTGAGGCTCTATAATTCTTTCAATTCAAATCCAGCCACAGAACAACACTTCACTAGACGCGTTTTGAGACGTCTAATATATCCGTTTGTGCATATTCAGTGGCCGCCCAGTTGGTACGAGAACTCTACACATAACAACACCCGTTCTTCCACCTTTACACCAAGTCACCATAACATATTTGAGCTACAGCCCGCTCTCGGACGACAAGCCCGAACCCAAGATACGCCATTCGATAGATCCATTCGCACAGAACTCAACAGATCTCAGCCTAATATCCATATAACACTCCAGATACGATGTCGGACGCTGGCGGTAGCTCCCGCGCCGCGACGCCAGAGGATCATGGTTCGCCACAAGACTCACCAGTGGCTGATGTGAACGAAAACTCCGACGTGGAGCAGGCAGAGGATAATGACGACCGAGACGACCTTGATTCCGAACTCTCTGAAGTCGATGAAGCAGAGTTTGCCGACTTTGACCCTACCACCGTCGCACTTGGCCCTGTTGAGATCGATGAGGAAGTGGCGCGCACACTGAAGGCCGGAAAGCGCAAGCGCCCCGACAAGGATGGAGAGGGCGCACCTAAAAAGCCAAAGGAAGGGAAGAGGGAAAAGTCGAAGAAGAGGAAGGAGAGGCTCGAGAGGACCCAGACTGGTGCCGAGGAGTACGATAGTGGCGCAGATGGGGAAATATTGGAAGGCAGACGGACGGCGAAACCCAAGTCCGTAAGGATTGAAGGAGAGCGCAAGGAGAGGGATCGCGCGAAGGAGAGGAAGAGGGAAGAGGAGCGAGTGCAAGCCGTGGACCAGGAGAATCTGACCCCGGAACAACGAAGGGCTGCAGCTCTCGACGCAGCAATGGATGCGGCATTGAAGAACCCGAACAAGAGAAGGCGTAAGAAGGATGATGTGGTACGTATTATGTTTGAGGGCTATTGAATATACGATTCTGACTGTTTAGGACCTGGAAGAAGCTTTCGACGATGAGATTGCCGCCCTGAAGATACGCATGGAACAGGCCTGCCAGGCCGATAACACAGCTCGCGAACGAAGCCAACCGGCCGTCCATAAGCTGAAGATGCTCCCCGAAGTCGTTGCTCTCCTCAATCGAAACACTGTTCGCCACTCCATTGTGGACCCTGACACCAACTTTCTCCTGTCCGTCAAATTCTTCCTCGAACCCTTGAACGACGGCAGTCTTCCAGCATATAACATCCAGCGTGATCTTTTCAATGCTCTTGCACAGCTTCCTATTGAAAAGGAGGCTCTACTCAGCAGCGGAATTGGCAAGGTGGTTCTGTACTACACCAAGAGCAAGAGACCCGAGATTGGGATCAAGCGCATTGCAGAGAGGCTCCTCGGGGAATGGAGCAGGCCGATTTTGAAGCGCAGCGACGATTATAAGAAGAGAAAGATTGCGACCAAGGAATATGACTTCCAGTATGTATCCCTGGCTAAATTTGACTGGCCCGTATTGACTGTTTTTCCAGAGCCGCACAGCTCGCTCTTCGCCCATCCGGCGCGCAGTCTTCAAGCCAGCCATCCAATGGGTTATCCCGGAAGGAACTGGATCGCGAGCGCGTTCTGGCCGCGCCAAGGCCAGGTAACAGGGCTAGGCTGGAGACGCACAGTGCCAGCTATACAGTTGCGCCAAAGAGTACTTTTGATCCGCAGCGAGCCGTCGACCCAGCGAGCAGGCCAATTGGTGCAAGTGGCATGGAGGCTTTCAGGAAGATGACCGCAAAGAAGGGGACGAAGAGGTCTTAGGTCTCCAATTCCACAGGGCAGGGGACGACGGGCGTTTTAAGATGGCCTTGGGATGTATTATAGTTCACATGTCTGCCTTTGGCTAGGCCGTGAGTCAAGCAATGGCTGGGGCACTGACGCACATTGGGAACAGACAGGCGTTATGTGCTTTTTGAGCGACGAATCTGAACAAAGTCTAGGGGTTCGTCCATAATGATAGCATTCAAAATTGACGTGCAAGAAATACGCCATCTCTAAAGCATTTCAGCATTACGAGGCAGCCATGTGAGATAGCAATGTGAGATGGTATGACCATATTAGAGCGCCTTGAATGGAAAATAGCCTATATGACTTTTGGTGTCATTGCACTGGCCCCCGAAAAAGGGAAGGCATAGGCAATAGGAGAACAGGGAGACCTACATAGAAGCAGAGATGACTAGCTTGACAGCTCCTAGCAAATATTTCTCTAGACCTCGGTCATCATGCTCCTCGTCGAACACCCTATCTTATCTGTAGAATCTTTGATAACCATTCTATATGGCCATCGTCTGTATATTTTAATCTTTCAAATAAAAACAAAACTATAGCCCGCGGCGTACTCCTATCATCAAGGAGAGGGCACGGTATTTACATCGCCGCAAGCTACTTAAATGTGCCCACGCCTCCATTAGGTTTCATTATTCTCCTCCCTTTTGCTCAGCCTCATCGCTACTCCCGAAAAAACCGCTTAACCAATTCTTGAAATCTTCCACCTTGCCTGCAATATAATCGCCATCAAGAATGTCCCAGATACCACCGCCAGCTTCGGCCTCGTCTGTAGTTTCGGGAGCGCTGGGAACTTCCGAAGATGTAGGAGTTTCTGTTGGGCCCTGGCTGATAATAGGCCTGTCGACATCTGGAACATCGCTGACGATAGGCCGATCGATGCTGGGATCTACAGTGCTTGTCGGATCGCCTGTGGGAGAGCCGTCTGATGGCAGAGGATCCAAGGGTTCTTCGGGCGTTGTTTCAGGACTGTGAGCGCCGACCGGCTTCAACGGCAACCGCAGTGTTCCATTGTTTGGCTGTGGAGTGAGATTGAGGGAGTCGCAGACAATATTATAAACCTCAGTATTTTCTGTAGGGGTTAGTGGGAGGAAATGGTATGGCTGAGGGCACAAGGCACTTACGAAACACGTCAACTCGGCTGTTTGGGGAGTGCGGGAAAGCCGGTCCCCTGGCGATGAATATAGCTCTCATTAACGGGTTCTCATGGTCGTAGCCATGGAGGCCCTTTGGATGATATTCTGTGCCTTCCGCCTTGGCTGTTGCAACGTTGAAATCTTCTTTGGTTACGATTGCCCATCCCGTGTTCGGGACAATCCAGAGTGGCGCAATGCGTTCATTCTTTGAAAAGTGATATCGCTCTGGCATGTTGGTATCGCGCAGATACACCTCAAAGTTACCGTGTGCGTTTGCTGCCGCGGTAAGTGTATCATATAGAGGCATCAGATCATCCTCCGACTTTGGCCTTAGGCCGTATAATGGCCACCCGTCTGTATGCTCGATAAGGTTGAGGTCGATGAGATCGTCTAATTGGATCAGCCTGTCTGTGGATGTCGTTGCCATCCCATGATCAGAAACAATCACGACGTTGACAACTTTAGTTAGGTTCCTATCTTCGAGGCCAATAAACAGCTGATCGAGCATATTATCCACGCTGCTAATTGTGGCTCTCATCTCGGTGCTATTGGGGCCGTATTTGTGGCCGGCAGAGTCGACATTGGGGACGTATGCCGCGATCAACTGTGGGCGCATATCGGCAATGAGAGCACTCTCGTCTTCCTGTCCCGGTTTGTCAAGGAGCTCGAGTACCCTGTCAACCTTGTTGAGAAGCGGCTCCTTGCTCTTGAACGCATCCAAGAAGCTCGGCTCCAAGTCCAGAATATGAGCCTCACTCCCTGGCCACATATGTATCGCCGTTCGGATCCCTTGCTTTTCTGCCGTGACCCAAATTGGCTCACCACCCCACCATTCTGGTTGCATGCTCCGGGAAGGATCAGTATAATAGAACTCCCTCTTTAATGCAGGGTCCCAAAACGTGTTCCCAACGATACCATGACTTTCTGGATACAGGCCCGTGGCAAGCGTATAATGATTCGGAAAGGTTACCGAAGGAAAGCTTGGGAGCATATACACTGGGGATATGCCTTCGGCAACGAAGGAATTCAGCCTCGGCGTAATCCCTCTCTGCAAAAAGTCTGCGCGAAATCCATCAAGACTGATGAGAATTGTTGTCGGTGCAAAAAGCGCAGTTCCATTATTAAACATGGTCTGGACGTGTATCTGTCTTCTTCCCATCGACAATTTCCAAGCACCGAGGCTTAATAAAACAAACGCGAGTAGTATGAGAACACAAATATAACACAATCTTCCGCACTTGCGCCGCTGATTTGATCTGTCGTTCACGCCGTGCAGATCGTTTTTGTCGGCATCAGACAAGTCTTCGGTATTGCTGCTTTCTCCAGTGGCGGATCCTTCTTTTAAAAAGCCCTCTTCCATCTCGTACATCAATCCCCTATCCTCGCCATGGGCGGCAGCCTCTATCAACCTGTCTTTCTTGTCTTTCCTCCGCGCCCTCCTCTGCCGTCTCCTCTCCTTTTCCTCGCCACCGGCATTAATTGATAGGCTCTCGGAGCTTGGGCCTGATTCGGCCGACACCTTCCCATATGTCTTTCCCATCAACTTCTTGAAAGGATTGGGGAGAGCTAGGCCAGAACCTCTCCGACCCAGACGGTTCTCGGTCAACATCTGGTCGAGTTCATCCTCCTCGAGCAGGACTCTCCTGTCATGCTCGCGGATGTCAGAGCTGGTCCGCGCAGCACCCAGAACGGAATCATCCTCGCTATCGGTGTCTTGCTCGCTGTGGATGGAGCGATCATCGGCGCCATTCGACGGGGTCAGAAAGGCTTTCGCGCCAGGTGGTGGAATCGGAGAAGTCATGTCTGGTGCAGCCGTCATGGATTATGGAGATATCTGGGCGCCATTGACACCTCTGGAAACAGCGACACGACTGGAGTAAGAGGTACGTGTACGATACGAGCCCCCTCGATAAATTTATCCCCAAAGGTTGCGCGATATGGCCTCCGAATACGGTGGCTGTATGAACCTCAAGTGCAGTTTATATATGCTTGAGAAACCCCCTTTCACCCATTCACATCAGTGGATTCAAAGTTGAGCGTTCTAGGATTAAGTTCAAGTTGCAATTAATATATTTGATGGAAAAATTATGTTCATTACAGTGAGTATCTAACCCACTCGTCTGTCTGTCAACCTTTTGCAAAATATACGGGTACAAGGAAAGCCTAATTATAACAATCTGCCCAAGATATCGCACTCGCTCGCGCTTGCTCTGGGTATCTCTCTCTGTTCTCTACACTATGACAAAGGAAATGTTTTGATAGATATTAAGGCGGGGCTATCACCTCCCTAGATTTGCTCCGAACATTGTTTCATCGACGGTACTCTCATCATCATCATAAAATCCGGCGTCACTGTAATCCTCCGCCCGTGCATCGGAGTCGTAGTTGCTCCTGTGCATCATCGGTGGAGTCGCCGGTGGTCCATCGGCACTGGCTGCCCGCGCCTTTCCCTTCGCAATCTCCTTCCTGGGACTTGCCCTTTCTCTTGCCATTTGAGCAGCAGCAAGCCGGCGGCCAGTATTCTGGAAGGCACTGGGTTGAGCTTGTTGCGGGGGCGGAGTCTGGCGTACTGTTGTGGCTGGCGGGGTCATCAAACCTGACAAGAAGCTCTGAGCACCAGACGCAACTGTTACTGCTGGGCTCGCTCGGGCTGGTTGGAGACCTTCGCGAGTCTTGCGCCAGCTACCCCACGCAGCAGCCATCGGTCCGACGACCTGTGCAACGCGAGGTGATGCTGCCTCGCGGATGCTGGCAGCTATGTTTGGCAAGTTGATTGTTGAGCCGCCGCTCATCGCACGCTCGCGCTCTTGCTCTTCCATTTGGAGATTTGCTTGGAGGCGAATGGCGGCTGCTCTGACGGTGTCCGGGTTGAATTCCGCCTCGCCGATGGTGTTGATGATGTCTTGAAGATCACCAACACGCACAGCAAGAAGCTCACGGAGCCACATGATCTCATCATCACGCTTTGCTATCTTTGTTGGCGCATCGAGATCGATGCCGGCGAGCTGGTGCTCAAGAGCCTCGATTGTCTGCTCGCGGTTCTGGAGCTGCTCCTGGAGGACCATGATGGACTCGCGGAGTGCTTGGGGAGAGACCTTCTCGGGAAGCTTCATTGACAGGGCGGGTGCTTGGCTAGAGTCTTTGACGGTTCGGGCAGCTTGTGCGGCAGCAAGAGCCGCCGATTTGGTAACCTCGAGCTTCTCCTCAACATGAGCCACTCGGTCTTGAAGGTGCTCCGTCTTGGCAGACGACAGGCTCAGCCTTTCAAGAAGGTGCTGCTCAGACCGCTGTGCGTCTTCGAGGGCGTTGCTGAGCTGGCGCTCATGTTGGGTTTGCATATCTTCGATCTGGTCTTGGTGGCGGCGAGTGAGTTCGTTCAGCTCCTTGGCTTTGGACTCTGTTGCCTCCTCAAGCAGCATATCATGCCTCTCTCGGGCAGTATCCGCATCAAGCTTGACGTGGTCCAAGTCTGCTCTAACCCTCGCAAGTTGATCCTCGAGGTCTTGTCTGACGATATTGACTTGGTTGTTGGCTGATTCAATTTCGGCTTGCATATAATTCCTGGTACGCTGGACTTCGCTCAAGCCGGACTCGCGAGCCTCCTCAAACTCGCGCTTGTGGCGCAGGACGTTCTTCTCGGCTGCATTGAGCTCATTCTCAAGGTTAACCACGAGAATATCCAGCTTCTTTGAGTCATTAACAGCGCGAATGCCCTCGCGTTCACCAGCCTCGAGCCTCTCAATCTCCTTTTCAAGGCGCTCTCTGGTGCGTGCCTCGGCTTGCAGCCTAGCGTCGAGGACCTCCTGTCGCGCGATAAGAGCTTGCTCCTTCTTTGCGCGTTGGGCGTTCTCCTGTGCCACTTCTTGGGCTGCCTTGGCCATATCCTCTTGCAGGTTGGCCAGCTTGTGGCGGAAGTTCTCGCGAACGCGGAGGCTCTCCTGCATTTGAAGCTTGAGGCTTTCGACTGCGCGTCTGAGGGCACTTGACTCTGCAGTCGCCTTCTCAGCATCGTCCTTGCCTGCCCTGGCAGTCTCATTGGCCTTTTGGGTCTCAAATTCCCATTGGCGGCCCTGCTGGCGAGCATCCGCGAGGTCCTTCTCCAATACGGCGATTCTGTTGGTGAGGTCGGAGTGATTTTTCTGCGAGTTTTGTGAGCTGGCCTCTAGCAGGTTTGACCTCATTGCATTCTTGGCTCTTGCATCCTCCAAAGTCTTGACCTTCTTCTCGCGTTCCTCAAGCGACTCTCGGAGTCGTTCCTCTTCCTTGGAAGAGATTTGGAGAAGCCTTTGAACTTCAGACAGACGATCCTCGGCAGCGCGGCGGTTGGTGGCCTCTAGCTCCATCTTCTCGTCGGCGGATGAAATCTTTGCCGTCATTTCAGAAACCTTTGCTTCTAGCTCGACAATCTTGGCTTGCGCAGCATCGTCGATGACTGGGGCGACCGGGATCCTGCTCTCAATGGCACCTTCGATAATATTGCGCAGGTCCTCGCCACGGACATCGGGTTGCTTGGTCTGGACGAACTGTTCTTGAAGCTCCTTGATGGCCTGAAGGACCTTTGAGGGATCCTGAACATTCTCGGCGGGCTGGCTAATAGCACTCTGCACAGAGTGGTGTTCGGCAAAGGCTTCGGCAATCATGCTTCGCATCTTATCAAGCTTGCGATCCTTCCTGGGACTGAGTGATCGGCGATGGCCCTCATCGTCGTCTTCATCATCAGCGTCGCTTTCTTGGAAATCGGCAGACATACTGCGGCGGGCTCTGCGGCTCGAAGGTGGTCGCAGGGTTGCAAGGGACAGCTGGATGACCTGCAATGCTTGTTCCATGGGCCCCAGCTTTTCAGCCAGTACGCCGCCGACGATATCATTGACATGGCTGTCAAAGAATTGAGATCGAGCGTTGAATTTAGACTCGTCGTCACGATCCAACATGCTGTCCCAGTCGCTTGGCTCAACGCTCTCATCACCATTAAGATGGTGAACAGGAGAGGTCTCAAATGCCCTGGCAATTGGCGAGTGGGAAACGAATGGGTCATCCTCAACCCTGGAGAAGACTCTTTGCCCACGGCCTCCCGGTAGCGCCTGAAAGCGTCGCGGGCTAGGGCTTGGAGCATCGCTGCGCATCAGGTTCTGCGGGTGGAGGCGAATAGGAGACGATTCGCTGTGCGGCATCTGCAGAGTTTGTTCCGAGCTGACAGGCCGCTGCGAAGACTCCGCTACATGTCTGACAGCACCCATGGTCGAGTCAGCCTCGTTGATGTGGCGCATTATATCATCAATTTCCTCGAATGAAGCCTCACGAGGCGGGGTAGCAATGTAAGAAGCGCCATCGTAAGCTGGGCTCTGTGGTGCGGCTTCTTCAAACGTCGATATTTCAGGTTCGCTGGCTTGGAGCTCTTCGTCGACGTCGCTTCGTTGCGGTGGCGGCGATGGAGTTGGGTCCGCGTACCTCGAGCTTGCAAGCCCCTTACGGGGTGCAGTGCTGGCCGGAGTAGCCTTTGCGGGCTCAGGCGCAACATAGGCGAATGGATTTGTGGGAGCAGGCGCCTCCGTCTCAGTCTGTTCAGCTCCGAACCAATTTGCACCAAATTGGAATGGTTTTGCAAGAGCAGACAGCGAGTTTTTCTTGTGCTTCTTGTGGTCGTTGCTTTCCGCTGAAGACGCGGGCGCAGCTGGCTCTGCTGGGATGTTTTGGTCAAAGACCGTGAACGGGGCGCTGCCGATAGAGTGAGGGTTGGACCTGCTGAAGTCGACGGCATCCTGCTGTTCCTGCCATTCGTATGGAGCCCACGCCTTGCCTTCGTAGTCTGGCGAGTCCTCGAATCGACTGCGAGTTTGGTTCTGCAGAGCACGCTCCGGCACTGGAGCAATGCGAAGGGGCTCTTGCTCTTGGTCTGATGGCGAGGCGTTCTCCTTGTCAATCGGTTTGGCTGTCACTGGGGTTGCATCCTTTGGTGGAGACTGTTCCCGAGAGGTCTCTTGTAGTGGCATCGTAGGCTGGGCGAAGAGTGGAATTGAATCACCATCGCCTACATCTGCCCTCGACCTCTTGAATCGGCTGTCGCCTTGCGTGATGCGACCGTCTTCGCCCTCTACACCACCATCCTCGTCTCCGCTCTTGCCAGACGAAGTGTCTGGTCGAATGATCGGGATGGCCTTTGATTTTTTGGGCTGCTTGATTATGTCAGACAGGCTCATGCTGATCTTGCCAAAGATTGAGGATCTAAGGTTTGCAGGCGTTTCAGCAGAGCTGCCAGCCGAATCAGACATGTACGAAGCCAGCGGAGTGAACTCGGGTGCGTCAGGTCTAAACATGGGGCCCGACGAGGAGAAGCTGAACTCGCTTTGGCCTGGTGTGAATGGAGCCGCATTGACATTGATCTTGCTGCCACCGAATGTGACAGGAGGCGACGCCGGGCTGGGGCTGATTGGCTGGAATGTGGTATTGAAGGCTGATACTTCCGGCTGTGGGGCAGCAAAGATGGGCTTGCTAGGGGTGAACGTGCTGGCGGGATTGAATTTGAACTCCGAGGACGCCGCTGGGTTGAACTTGAACTCGGAGGCAGATGCGGGGTTGAACTTGAACTCGGACGAGGTTGAAGCGCTGAACTTGAATTCTGGTGCCGCCACGTTCAGCTTAGACGTCGAAGCCTTGGACACGTGCCCGCGGCCGCCCTTTTCAGCACCAGACGTTGGCTCCGAGTCTGCCCATGGGTTGGTGGCGATTGACTGAGATTTTTGATGAAGGCTACTGTTGGCAAATTTCGGAGTGCCCAGAGCACTTGGATTGGCAGAGCTTTCAGATGTGTCCAGCTTAGCAGACTCGGAGGCGAGCGCGGGGCTGGCAGTTTCTCCATCGTATGGACGCTGTGAGAGGGAATGTCCTCGGCTGTGGGGTTGCGGATGGTATAAAACCGGTCCGTCTTCGTCAGCATATTTGGAAGCACTCAAGCCAGCAAAGGCCGGTTTGGGTTTCTCCTGCTGCTCCTCTTGTGGGGGCGATACAGGAGCCCGCTCCGAGTGAGGACTGTAGTCGTCATGCTCCAACTGACGTTCAAACTGTTCTTCCAAATGGTATTCTGCATCTTCAATTTCCTTCTGCAGACTGTCGCTCAGGTTTAGGCGATGAGCGGGCTGAGTGGCCTCGGGAGTCTTTGAAGCGCTCTTCTCGCTCTCAGCCTGAAACTCTTGTAGCCGTGGGGACTGTCTTGAAATGGAATGCTGGACTTGATGGAACGGCATCTGGTTGGAGAACTGTCGCTGGGGCTGAGCGGCGATTGGGGTGGTCTCGTTCGGGAAATACCCGTCCTGTGGCAAAGGCGAACCTGGGGAAGTAAATCCACCGAAATTATGCACAGACGGAGAACCACCACGATGCATGCCCTGGTATAGCATCTGTTGGGGAGACCATGGGACCGGGGATTGCTGCTGGGAGCCACCGTAGGGCGATCCGAACGGGTGTTCTCCGCCAGAGAATGAAATCGACTGACGTGGGTTGTGGAACTTGCCCAGTATATGGCCGTGTGCTGATGATGTAGATGCGGTGGATCCAACAAACGAGCTCTGTCCTGTTGCAGGACCAGCGCCAGGTAGTAATGGCGGCGAAAATAGCTTGGAGGGCTGCGTACCATGGCTGCTGGCAGCAGAAGATGTTGGGAGCGGTGGCTGGAAGGGTAATCCATACTGCGCCGAAGCTTGACGGCTCAGCGTCGGAGCGGGCGAAGCTGTCGGGATAGGATCTTCATCGCCAAGTGATACCCCGAGAGCTCGCAACTTGGCCTCTTTCAGCTCTTCTACGTATGCATCCCAGTGTCGTCTGTCGGGGATACTGATTCTGTAATCACGGGCGTCCCGCTCGAGACGAATCTCAGTGGCATCTGGCCACATGCCTCGGCTTTGGCCTTGGGATACTGCCTCGTGCGGCGCACTGTCGGCGTCGAGGTTGAAACCGGTGACATTGTAGCCGAGCTGCTCCCAGTCACGGAGCATCGAGATGACATCCTTTTCGGTCAAGGGTTTAGGGCCCTTGCCTTCTTTCCCACGATCCTCGTCTAATGGCAGAAGAATGGATATGTTCTTCTTTCCCCAGGGCACTTTCGTCCTCAGCCTCGGAGGTTCCGGGTTCGGGGATGGAGCTGGTTTCGGTGCAAGATCTTCTAGGGCCACATTGCTCGCCATAGGCAGCGCTGCTGCGCGCCAATTCGAGGACGTGCTTGATCGCTTATCCCCGGTGTCCATCGGAGGAGTTGGAAGCGGCTTGTCTAGGGTTGGTGGTGGCGTGTCGTGCGAGGCAGCAAAGACATCGTCCTGTGCGGCAAGGCCAGCTACAGACTGCTCAGCCGTCTCATAACTTGCAGAGGAAGTCATACTCGTAGGCGCTTTGTATCTGGGAACGTCCCGCGGTCGGATGGTCTCCGCGCTTGGGCCTCTGAGATGGCCTTGGTTTCCTTGCTTACTGTAGCGTCGCTCGAGAAAGCTTTTGAGAGTTGGCGTCTTTTGTCCAAACTCGTATTCCTCAAGCTGATCTTCAGCCTCGGAGCTACTCAGTGAAGAGTACCCTTTCTCGTCAGATTTGTTGCTGTCACTAAGCCACGCTAGCCGCTCTATCTCTGTATCTTCTGCTGCGGTATGTTGTCTAATCCAATCTTCAGTCAGGCCTCGAGTCGGTCTGCGAGCTCGATTTGCTAATACGCTGGCACTCACAGGAGCAGCGACAGGCTCTGTAGCGGAACGGAGAAAGCTAGGCGGGGGTCGAAGATGCAGGGAGTGGAAGTCTAATCTCCGGAGAGGCGAGTCCTCGGAAGTATCACTGCTCAAAGTCCCACGATGCGGGCGCGAGGGAACTGGGTCTGCCGGTTCCTGGTATGGAGATCCCCAGCTCGTGAAGTAGCGGCTGGATTCCGTACGTGACTCGGAAGGTGGAGTGTTGGAGAGGTTGAGGCTGCGACCGTTGATGGTCGGCTGTGGCAGGGGCGGAAGAATAGGAGATGAGCCTCCTTCCGCCGTCGAGCTCGAAGAGAATGCGGGCGAGCCAGGCACAGCGTCGTCGGATTCGGGCGTCGCGGGTCTAAAGTCTACCGAAGCAACGGGAGCCGCGCGCGACGAAGACGGTGAAGACGAGACCGAAATATTTGCTAGATGGGAGAGCCGGTGTTAACCCTCGAGCACCACGGTTTTCGGCGGATCGGAGGAGCACACCTGGGGTTGTGAGACGAGCGCAAACGATATCGATGTCGTCTGCAGCTTCGTCTCTGGCAAACGTCTACCTGTGTTGATGGGGAGCGTCGACTGGAGTCTGGAAGGCGGTGATCTGCAATATCCTGACGCGACGTGAGGAAAAGTTGGCGAGCACAGATCTAAAGAAATGACATTGTTGATGGACGCGACACTGGAGGAGTAGACATTCGCTCGAGTCGGAGAAGCACACGGTGATGGCGTGCAAAGAAAGAGCTCGAATGCGATGAAGGATATGGGGGAGAGATGGCGGTGATGGCGACGGTTGATGGCGAGGATGAGGACGGGATTCTATCTCTCTCAAGATTATTCTTCAAGAGGTTACCGGATTGAGCGTGTCCCCATCACTTTACGTGTGACTGGCAGGATGGACGGATGTCCCTTGGGAGTTCAGGGGTACATTGGCAATTTTGAGGATTGTAATTGGTTGCGGGCCGTGCCTACTGGGTCCACGTTTGCTGGCAAGGGCCAGGGAAGACCCGCATGTTAAATGAGTGTCGAAATGAAGGTAAAATGCAAAAATATATGGTGACTTGCTGCGATTTAGTACGGATTATCTGGATTATAACCAATGAGTTGTTCAAGATTGGGATGCACTGTAACAATGAATAGAAGAATTGATTCATTAACGTTGTCCGAGTCACCTGAGTCCCTGGACCCTGTGGTGTACCTGTCGCGGCGGACTGAACCCGCATCCGTCGCGTCGCGTCATTATGGTTAGATTGATACCGGGAGTAAACATGGAGAAACAATTCATAGAGTAAAGACGAAAAATAATGCAGCCTGATGATATTGCAAAGCAGTGTATATACTGGGTAAGCACAAGTTACACCCAGACAGTATTGCAAAACAGTGTATTTTCACGAGATCTGCCGGTGCCCTCCATCTAGATATAGTAATAGTACAAACATGGTTCTATGGTTCCCTCATCCACCACTTAACACTCTAGCGAGAATTTAGGGGTGCGATCAGAGTTCCATGCTCCCCAGTGCGTCTCATCGGCAACCGATCCGTCCTGGCCCACGCTCTTTGGCTTCCATGGCTCATCAAAGGCCTCGAAGTAGAAGACGTTGACGCCCCACGCGGTGATGCCGCAGATGGCCTTCTTCCAGTAGTTCTTGGCGCCCTCGATGCTGGGGACAGCAGATTGGTACTTGGATCCATCAGTGGGCCATCCTGTGCTATGTTAGATATGTTCAAGACCACGGCGTAACCATCACTCACCAGTCTCGCCAACCCAGAGCTCGATTCCGCCCTCGACCTTGCCGGAGACTTGCTGGATGTGTCCGAATGCCTGCATGATGTCGTCGAAGAAGCTGGCCGTGGCGTTGCTGTCGGTCTGGCCTTGCCAGTACGAGAAGCCGTTGGTGAGCAGGATATCGACACCGCCGGTGATCAGGGCATCGGCAGTTCCATCCTGGTATTTGTTCCAGCTGTCGGCAGTTCCGACCTTGAAGCCGGGAACGGCCTTCTTGATCTTGTTGATTCTCTGCAAGAGTTCGGGGCCGGTGAAGTTGCCACGGTACATCGTCTCGGATCCAACGGTGATGGCGTAGACCTGGTCCTTGTAGTCGGGAGTGTACTTGATGAGGGCCGCCTCATCCTTTGCCAGGGACTCGTCGTAATCGGGCCTGTACTGTTAGTTGCGGCAGAGGTTCAGAGATGTCGACAATGACATACCAGACACCCAGAATGACCTTGAACCCAGCAGCCTTTGCGGCCGGGAGAATCTCCTTGGCAGTATTGCACTCGGCAGCCGAGTACGTGCGAACAATCTTGCTGCTTTGGACGCTGCTGATTGCCTTGAAGTCAGCTGCCCAGTCGGACTGGAACTTGCAGGTGCCGTCGCTCTTCTTGTCACCGAGGGCGAAGCCCAGGCTGCCAGCTGCAGTGACGACCGCTGGAGCGGCGGCCAGGGCCAGAGGAATGATCGTGGAGAAACGCATTGTCAATCGAAATGAATGTGAGCTCAGTCTGTGAGCAGGAATGGACGAAATGCAAAAGGAGAGGCTCTTCACGCTGCGTAATGAGTGACAGCGATGAAGGTGAAGGTTATGGTGTTGATTCTACGGGAGATGCGAGGATGTCGTCTGTTTCGCGTTTGATCGCTAAGGGTCGAAAGGGGAAGTGGGTGGAGCTGCCTATTTTTAGATTCTGGAGAGGAGCAGTGGGAGCTTCACGAGCGCGAACATCACGACTTTTGCTTGAGTATAATTTGTAATATGTGTATGTGCGGTATTGGATTGTTTCACACATGGCTTGCAGAGATCAGTTGCTGGATTGGCCTGGTCGCTTTGGCGGCATCGCATTTGGCGGCATCGCATTTGGATGTTTGTGTTCATAGTTTCACGTGCCGACGACTACATATTCATTTTATCAACATCGCAATCGTCATACATACAACTATATACTATTTAAATATATACAGATTCATATCCTCATGCCTCGACTGCGCTTCCGGTATCCCTTGCGTACATGCGAAATTGTACAAATATGAAGGCGTCCTCAACGATAGTACCCAAGGATCCGATCAACCATGGTAGGTTCGTGATGATGTACTCCCTCTCGAGAGAATGAAATAGGATGCTGACCCCATAAGTGATATTTCCCATCAGAGACAGAACAAAAAACAGAAGAGACAAGCCTGCACGCGTTAGACACTAGAGGAGAAAGCTTGGAGAGAATGCTCACCTTCGCATGACTTATCCTTGTGATTCTTTATAATTTGAGGGATTCGGGCCCTGGAAAGTTAGCATACTGTAGGTAGTCCGACTTCAAGGGCTGAGCTCACCCAAGATAACATAGCGCGCTGAGGTATCCCAAAACACTGGCTCCCACGGCCACCTGTTCTTTACCGGGTACGTCCCCAGGATGCTTTGGCGTAGGCCTCCATACCCCAGACTGCCATGCAATAGCCCATCCTGCTGTCCCAACGAGGATGACCATGAGGATGCTCCAGGTGTTCCGCTTCCACGAACTACCACCTGCAGAGTCATCGTCATCTAGGATCTTCACTAGCGAGTCGCGTCTGGGCCCCGACGAGTGACTGAGGTGGGTTGAACTGCGACGACGGGCACCCGGGTGCCCAATCGACTCGTTGCTACGTTCCCTCGCAAGCAACGGTGCCTCCTCAGAGGGAGGCGATGCTGCTGCCTCATTAAATGCTTCTCGTCGGGCATTGAGGTGGTTGTAAAACAAACACTGACTGATGAGCACAAAGTCGGCAAAGCAAAAGTACACTGCAAGCGCAGTGACCGTTGGGACCAAGCCAGCCCATATTGCCCCTGAAATTGTTAGCTTTGATACTTGGTAGTTGGTCGGACATCACGAGGTCTGTAGCGTCTGAAGCGGCCTCTGGGAGTGGCGCCAGAAGCAACGCCTGGAGACAACGTACCCGCAAGATTCGTGATATCTCCCAGCAGCCAGACTGTCAGGAAGGCCAGCGAAATGCCATCTGCACTACCCGTTGTGTAGTTGAGGATTAGCTGCGGCACCTGTGTCCAGTATTAGAAACCCTTCCCAAACACGAGCAAATGAGATGAGCCCACCAGTAGGAAAATCCAAGTAGCCAAACTGATGCTGCCAAACACACCCGACAAGGCTTCATTCCATGACAGGGCCTTGGAGAGCGCAACAAGGGCAAAGACTGTCGTCGTGGCCATTGCTGCTGGCGATGATGTTGAGGGTGGCTTCGTTCTGCGATCTTGATAAGGCAGATTCTACGTTCTCGATAAGGCAGGCCGATGGAGATAGTCACTTGATTGGCTAGTCAGGAGACCGACTGAAGCTAGGGAACGTGATTGGCACGAGACATGCCGCTGATTCTGTTTGCTTACATAAGCCATTCTTCTGGTGAAACCAACAATATTTCCTGCGTCGAAATAGTGTCACGTGATGAAGCATTGATTCTGTTTGCTTACATAAGCCCTCCTTCAACTGAAACCGACGCATATTTCCTGTCCGGATATGGAGTTTAGTGCCGACTTTACAACGGTTAGTGGGATGGTATTTGTCTGTTGGATTATTAGAGAGGGGCCGTTTATTGAAATTACTTTCGATCTAAGAAGTTTTCAAAGTGAGATCAATACGGTCTTGGATTCTCGAGCGCGAAACGTCCCGAAGTCACGGGATGATTTCGTCTTGAGCTGGGAAGATTTGACTCTGCCATCGGCTTAATGAGATTGAATTGCTTTCGATATCAGAGAGGCTTATTGAGTGAGATTGAGAAGCATACAGCTCATGGAGTTATTTCAGGTTTGGGGGGCATACCTTGGAGGATTGCTTGGTGAGATTGAATGATTGAGAAACAGGCACAGGTTACGAGAATTTTTGAATGGCCCTGCAAAGCTTCTCTCCTACTCCTGATACATCCGAGTAGCCTCTTCTGGAGATTGCCTCTTACGTTTCCACACTCGAGTCGTCATCGTCGGCACAGAGTTCAAGATGGGTGAAACCGATAATTTCGGGCCAGCGCTGCGCATGGCTTTCTTCATCGGCGACCCACAATACGCCCGCTTTTCCTCGGCACACTCTGTATTCCAGCAAGTCTGTCTCAGTGAGTGAGCCTTGCTATCTCTCTAATCTCATGTTACATAACCTGCATTGCTGGCGACGACAAACGCGTGTTGCTCGAAGATTACTTGAGGGTTGCTCGAGGCACTAAAAATGCCTCATGGATGCTACCCCGGCCCATCCCCTGCCATGCGCTGGGGGTCAATAGGGAGGAAGTGGCGCCGTCAGGTAAGAGCCAAGCCGCCGGCATGTTCATGGTACAGACAAGTCCAGCCAATAGGACCAAGCAGTGGCGTCCAGGATGTCTGGGGGTGGAGGATGTCAGAGCCTTTTTGGTGGAAGCCACAGCCTTTCTGCGGAGGCCACAGCGTTGTACTCTGAAAGTACGTGGGGGAGGTGACATTCAGAAGATGGCGGCGCAGGAGGGGTGATGGGTGAGGGAACCAATGCGGAATACGATGGGGTGAAGATTTGATGATGCTGGAAAGAAAGAACTGCACGTGGTTTCCATGCCGAATTCCGATCGGCCAGGGGCAAGGAGGAAAAAAAGGAAGACGCGACTAGCAGAGGACCCGAGGATGCCGAGGATAGGATAGGATAGGATAGGACAGGAGCATGGCGAAGTGGATGGGGCAGTGGCAACCCTGATTCGGGAAGGGGAAATCACGTCTGAACTTTGGCGCTGTTCTGAGCGCTGAATTGAGCGCTGAACGCGGGTCGGCCGAGCAGACGGAGACGCAAACTCGTTCGCACCTTCCCCATTGACGCTGCGAGCAGCATTCAGTTCAGCTGCTGCAGGCCAAGAAGAGCCGGCAGAGTTCAGATCAGCTGTGAACAGCCCATGGACAGCCCGGGATGCGAATTTACAAAGTAAAATGACAATCTCCAATCCCGGGTTAGTGGAATGGCAGTTGGAGGGCTGTGGGATGGCAGAGGACAGTGTGAAATTGTCTCTGGTGGTGACCAGCATAATACGCAGTACGAGACACAAGAGCGTGGGGTGGACTGGGGTGGACTGGTGTGAGTTGGCATGGATTTTCGTGGGTGTGCTTGGATTCCCCTGTGATTTGCTTGGAGAGTCCTTGAAGAGTCGCCAAAGGTGCACCAAGGTGGAGTTTGTGCTCGCGTGGCGCGATATACGTACCCGTTGGGGTTACTCCCAACTACCATGGTGTGGTACGTCATGCGGGATCCCAACGCCATAAACGCCAACGACGTCATGGCCGCCCCTCCCAAAACCGCCAAAACAGCCTTACAAAAAATGTGCTTGCGGCGAGTTAAGGCCATGGCGGCAACACAAAGAGCCAACGATAAACAGTACAAACGGCTAACAGAGAAGAGCGCAGACCGAAAGTATCACGGCACATCATATCAGCGATCGCAAGGATCGTTGCAGTCACCTCCTCAAGTCAGAACATCCAATGATCCTACGGCCTAAAATCCCGTGATATGGCCCAGAGACGCTAGCTGCAGACTTTTTCCACCCAACTCGTCGTCTTCATTCCCTGACCACTCACACTCCTTGACGATTTTGTTGATCTTGGTGGTCGCCCTCTCCGTCTGGGGCAATTCCCTGCTGGTTCTTCACTGGTCTTCCCTGTAGGACCCTTCCGGCGTGTTGCGACGGCGTCGAATCAACCGACAATCATTGCCCTGTTTATGAGTCGTGGGTATTTCTTGCGTGCCTCGCATTGGCTGTCCTCGACACCAGCTCCCACCAGATTCCACACCGAATGCTTGGCGCCAAATGCAGGCGGGCCAAAACAACCCCGAAGCGAAACAAGCGTTCAGTGAAAGTCCATCCCGTCCGTCTCTTCGCCTTGTCGGCTACGCGTGAGACTATTCTTCTACCTCCTAACTTCCTTCTCCTAACTTCCTTCTTCTCTTCTCTTCCTCTTCATATCCTGCCATAAGACGACCTTTAAAAAAAAGAACTCTCTTCACTCATCCACCCGAGTCTCATTATCATCTTGCGCCTCGCACCTCACACCTCACACCTCGACACGCTCGACTTTCTTGCATCCGCATATCAGTGGCATCGGGTAAGTCACTTGTGTCGCGTGATACTGAATCTGTGCTCTGCATAGCATGATATAAACGCCGATCCCATTTGCTCGAACGACCTGCCATTGATTTGACATTTGTCGCCAAAAGACCGGATCCAGCGTAGTTTTGACATCTCACGGCATTTTGATAAACAGATCGTAGCCGACGACTCACCACGCAGATCACGATGCCGTTATTCCTGAACCCGTTTGGGAAGCACGACATTGAGGACTATCCGGAAGTTTATGTCCCACTGGCTGCCAGTCAACGTCCTTCCGACAAGGAAAAGGGACAAAAAACCGATGCCGACGCGCCTCTAGACCGCGAGAGCGACCAGGAGAGCCACGTCGGCACCAGCCACGGCAGCAGCGAAGATGGCTTTACCATTGAGCAACTGAGAGCCGAAATCGACGCCGAGATTGCTGCCAGCGGCACCGACTCGGCCTATGACCGAAAGTCAAAGGTCATCAACCGCGCCATCCAGGATATCGGCATGGGCCGTTACCAGTGGAAGCTCTTTGTGCTGTGCGGCTTCGGCTGGTTGGCTGATAACCTGTGGCTGCAGGGTGTCGCATTGACACTAACCTCGCTGTCGGCCGAGTTTGGCATTACCGACACTCAGGTCCGATTCACCACGCTGTCGCTCTTTGTGGGACTGTGCATTGGCGCCGTGTTCTGGGGTGTGGCCTGCGACGCGATCGGAAGACGCCCGGCATTCAACATTACCCTTTTCATGGCTGGTGTTTTCGGCCTTGCGGTTGGAGGCGCCCAGAACTGGATCACCGTCTGCGGTCTGTACGCCGCGCTCGGATTAGGCGTTGGCGGCAATCTGCCAGTCGACGGTGCCCTTTTCCTCGAGTTCCTGCCATTTGCCAGCGGGAACCTCCTCACCATGTTGAGTGTCTTCTGGCCCATCGGTCAGCTGATCGGGTCGCTCATGGCCTGGGGATTCATCCCAAACTATTCTTGCGACCAATCGCTATCCGCCTGCTCTAGTGTCGGCCCCGGCGAGGCGTGCTGTACCAAGAGCTCGAACATGGGCTGGAGATATCTCAACTTCACCATGGGAGCCTTTACCTTTGCCATGTTCATCTGCCGCTTCTTCTTCTTCCACCTGTTCGAGTCGCCAAAGTTCCTCCTCAGCCGTGGCCGCCAACGCGAAGCCGTCGCCGTCGTCAGAGGCATTGCCTTCAAGAACAAGACCAAGACCTGGATCAGCGAGGAGGTTCTCGACGCGATCGGAGGCAGCTTGGAGGAAGTCCCAGACCAAGTACTCTCCACAAAAGAGATCATCAGGCGCCAGGTCGAGAAGTTCTCCACCAAGCGCATCGCGCCGCTCTTCGCCTACAAGCGCCTCGCAATCAACACTGCGCTTTTGTGGTTCTGCTGGACCGCGATTGGAATGGGTTACCCGCTGTTCAACTCCTTCCTCACCCAATATCTCACGAGCGTCGACCCCAATGCCCCTCCTACGCCAACAGACATTGTGTACCGCAACTACGCCATCATCTCCATCTGCGGTGTGCCCGGTTCCATCATCGCCTGCTACACCGTCAACATCAAGTATATCGGCCGCAAGGGCACGATGGCCATCGCCACCCTCGTCACGGGCGTGTTTTTGTTCCTCTTCACCATTAGCACAGACCCTGATTTCCAGCTCATCTTCACCTGCATCGAGTCCTTCTTCCAGAACATCATGTACGGTGTGCTCTATGCCTACACGCCAGAGGTCTTCCCAGCCCCGAGCCGCGGTACTGGGTCTGGTATCGCCAGCTTCTTGAATCGTGTTGCTGGTATTTGCGCCCCCATCGTGGCAATCTACGCCAGCAGCGGCAACCCAAAGGCGCCCATATACGCAAGTGGCGGACTCATGTTTGCCGCGTTTGTCGCCATGCTGGGATTCCCAATTGAGACGAGGGGGAAACAGAGTTTGTGATGTGACTTTGACTAGAGATACCTTTTTGCGTGACGTTGAATAGAGTTTTTTTATATTACAAGAGTGTGTGTAAGAGACGTGAGTGGTGTATGTAATTTTTTTTTCTGTTTAAGTCTTTCGTAAGGAGTGAGATGCCCATGGGATTTGTAGACGCTTGACAGCTTCGTCCCTAACCTATCTGACATCTCAATGCCCATACCACGCACCATGGGATTTCTAGACGCTTGACAGATTTCCTCCCAGACGCTTGACAGATTCCTCCTAGACGCTTGACAGCTTTCTCCCCAACCAATCCGACCCATCAATACCCATACCGCGCACCACGCTCCGCAGCTTCTGACCGATCAACCATCAGTATACAGGCTGAATTCCCTCCGCGCGATCTCTGACACCCTGCAGGGCTGATTCCCAAGATGTCGCCGGTCAAGATTCTTACATCCGATGAGAAGTGGCGAGAAAGCAGGCGGTGACGAGAATAGGTAATGGCGAGAATAGGTAGTGGCGCTAAGAATAGACAGACAACAGAAGGCAGGTAGTGATAGGAATAGATAATGACAGTGGGAATAAACAGATTACCGCAGTCTGCTGTCTTGAGTAATGTAAGAGAGAACGAAAAGATCTAAGAAATGATATCAGTAGGTGCGCGGTATGGGTATTGAGATGTGTCGGATAGGTTAGGGAGGAAAGCTGTTAAGCGTCTAGAAATCCTGTAGGCATATCACTCATTACAAAAGACTGACGAAAAAACAAATGTATTCTCCCAACTATTTCTAACTACCAAAGCCCAAATTCTAAAGTCAAAGTTTATAGTTACAAACCTGTCTAGCGAAACTTCCCAACGAGACATCCATCAACGCTCAATTTCTGCTACAAGAGAGAGCTGCCAACTGTGAGAATGAGGCCGGTGAGGATGATTCTACATATTACCATCTAGCAGAATAGAAACTGGTGATTAAAAATAACATTCACCATTCACGTCTCTTATACACACCCTTGTAATATAAAGCTGCAACAAATTGAAATTGTAAAATGCTATAAGAGGCTGTATACTAGGAGTGAATAAAAGTTAATTGAAATCTATTCTACTCAATATCATCGCTAGCTGATCGGGCCATGTTGGAAAGTGCGATTGATTATATCAGCTCAACTCAACACAACAGAGATTTAAAGAGAGTGGCCGGCAACTTCAGCTGTTAGACACGATTCCTAGCTGCAAGTGGTCGAATGTGTTCATACTGTCAAGCGCCATGATCTTGGTTTGCGGTAGTAAGCTGTGAGCTCAACAAGTCATAGCGAGCGACGGCCTGGCACAACCCCTAAGACTTAGCAGCTAAGCTGCTCATCGTTGCAACCAATTACAACCTTGTTAAATGTGCGGGATGGGCGGCCATTGCTCTTGCTAGGGCACCAGTATCCAACTTGCTATATGTAGGTTAGCTATAGGTTCAGTGACAGCGATAACAACTCACACTTCCGCCGTCACACATCTTGACACAGCACCCATCTCTGCTGGGAGAGTCCCATCTATACGACTTGATCGTGAATCCAGGCTTGTGGATGCCACTATGAGATATTAATTTAATGAACTCCTAATCAGACGAAGTTCTACATACGAGGTATCCTATAAGCGTATCTTAGCTAAGTTGCTCCATATAGAGTAAAGGCCACATCTTGTTTACGTACATAGTTCTTCACCCGACCGTGGTAGTTATTGTCACTGTATGCCTGAAACTGGAAGGCGTATGCGCCTCCGGCCAAGAAACTGGTAAAGATCATAGAGGGCAGCTGCATGATGAAGGTAGTTTTTTTTAAGAAGAAGTGTTGATAAGCTGGTATGTACTAAGGAGCAACAGAATCTCTGAACCTCCTTCTTCCTAGAGCCTAATCTTTATAGCTATGTGTTGGAAGCGGTGAGCCCGCTGCCAACTCCGTGCTCCCTTGTGTCAGGCTATCTGTATGTCTCAAACTCCTAGAGCCTAATCTTTATAGCTATGTGTTGGAAGCGGTGAGCCCGCTGCCAACTCCCTTCTCCCTTGTGTCAGGCTATCTGTATGTCTCAAATACGTAGCTAGCCCATTATTGCTCCTGGGAATATGTCTTAGGGGATTAGACAGTTGTGATGAAGCGAGAATCCTTTTCAGCTGCGACTGTAATGTTTGAGCCATATAGTCGCTTGACCAGCTCCGACTGGCTCCCGGTTGGATCTGATCAGCAGACGACATAACCACTATGATCTCACTACTAAACCTCTACCAGCTGAGTCACATTAGACACTGTGGCCTAAGCGCCACGGTACTCGTTATAAATGAGCAGTCGCTAGCGAGACATTGTTTGAGAACGGATATGGATGTTGGCAGATCATAAACGGTAAATAGCAATCTAATGCGAGGACAATTAGTCATTAGGAACACAGTGGCGTTCTTGGCGTCCTAAAATCGAAATTGGGCAAAGACTGAGTCACATTAGACACTGTGGCCTAAGCGCCACGGTACTCGTTATAAATGAGCAGTGGCTAGCGAGACATTGTTTGAGAACGGATATAGATGTTGGCAGATCATAAACGGTAAATAGCAACCTAATGCGAGGATAATTAGTCATTAGGAACACAGTGGCGTTCTTGGCGTCCTAAAATCGAAATTGGGCAAAGAAACGAAGTTGTCTTAGTTACCAAAGTTGCACTGCCTTGACAAAAGCAAACGGACCACATAGCCCAATCCTCCTTGAACGCAGCCTCACGCGATGCAGCTGCTTCTTACTCCTGCAAGGACACATGCCCGTCGGGTTTCCTACAGTCGGGCAGTACAAGATATGAAAACTGGGGCGCTGTTTCCATATAGCCACACCAATGCTGGATTTTCCGAGTCTCACGTATCCCTGTAGTTTGGTATCCTAAGGGTTTTGCATACGAAATTTTAGAGATGCAATGGAGCCATGACGAGAGAAAATGAATGTACAAGGTAACTGAATTAAATGAATATACTGCCTAGCTGGTGAGAAGGTATCGCAACGTGAAAATGAAGCCAGTACTTTGTATGGCCGCCATTTGCTGTAATAATTGCACGGCACCGGCTAGGCATCGATATCACTAAAGAGAGTAACATTTGTGGGTCGAGCTGCTGCCACTCTCTACGGATAGCATCCTCGTATTACACAAGGATGGATACCGATCTGCGGTATCAATACACACCCCTCCGCCTTTGGGTGTCGTTGTATCCTTCTCCATGCCGCCATCTCGCCTTTATTGGCCTTCCGTGGTGTTGCACGGAATTTGTACTAGGCACAAATATGGGGTCGTCATGTTGATTTGTAGCGGCCTGCATAACTATTCAGCTCGCAACCCAGGGCCAGCTAATATGCTACATACCAGCTAATTGGCTAGAATATGCACCATGATGCCATGCCAAATCATCCAGTCCCGAGGAGTGCGTCGATCTAGCGATATGCTAGCTAAGGAAAAATAAGGTTATAGGAGCAA
>JPKA01000529.1:0-63814 GCA_000750875.1 Pseudogymnoascus sp. VKM F-4517 (FW-2822) | reverse complement strand
GTGGGGGGATGCTTGCATTTTGGCACGGAGCATTTGAATATTTTTTTTAGTTTCTGGTTTTTGGATTTTGGTCTCTTTGTTGGTTTTGAGGAGGGTGTTTTAGTTGCGGTCTGTTATGTTTTTAATCGTCTTTGAGAAAGGGGGGGAAGGTAAAATCTGCGAGAGCTTTGGAATTTTTTGGACGGGAGATGGGGGGAGGGGGGAGGAGGATGGGGGATGTACGTGTGTGTGTGTGTGTGATTATAGTCGTTGTAATAGATGAATGGGGAGGGGAATGAAAAATATATATATCTTGCTCTACTCCTAATTTTCTGTGGTTTTGTTTTGGCCGTGAGTTTATTTGATGTGACTATTATTGTGATGAATATATTATTGAAGCCCTTTTTTTTTCTTTTTCGGGCAGCATTTATTTACTTCCTGTTAACGCATTATCAGACGAGATATTCCCACCTAACCCAATCCAACCCAGCACCATACGCTGTTAATAAGCCAAAAGCGAGTTTCTTCTGATACGCAGGGTATGGAAACTATTCGCTGCAACAATATACCACACGTTCGACCAGCACCGTTGGTGATACGGAGGGGGATTTTTGTTAGGGTACTGGGGGTGTAGGTGGAGGGGTTAGAGTGCTTGGTGTCGGCGTTTGGTGGTGGTGGGGAGAGAGGGGTGGTGAGATGAGGGAGGGCGACGAGAACTGTGTGGTGAGAATCGATGATGACAACAACAACAACAACGACAACAGCGGCACTGGTGATAGTGAAAAGAGGCGCAAAACACTTACTTGAGACGTCCCTGACCGAACTTGAGGCTTTCTCTACAAACCGGCATCGTGCAACCCATGGGCTCCCACATCGTTGGATGATGCCTGCTTTCAATAGTTTGGGAAGATTACTCCTTCTGCCGTCGGACTGCTCCCATCTCTTATTCGGAGCTCGTGGGTGGATGTATTTCTTCATGGCTTAATCGGTAATACGCTACGTTGAATCACGTTCTATGCGTCCTATTATAAAGGAGTGAACATCTCCTGTTATTTTCTGTATGCGCTGGGCCCATCTGTATGTGGTGTGGGAAATGTTTATGTGGGCGATAGCGTGAGAAGACCACTAACTAGCTAGACAGCCAGGACATCCTCGCTGTGACGGCGCGTTGCTTCCATCTTTTAACCGGAGCTCACTGATACTTCATATCCTTCTGCTGGATCTGTAATACACTACGTTGAATCACGTTCTGTGCGTCCCATTATATATGCGTAATATTGCCCGCTAGCGTCTCTATGCGCTGGTCCGTCTGTATATGGTATGGGAAATGTTTATGGAGTGTGGGAAATGTTTATGTGGAGGTGGGACGATGAATATACAAGTGCGAATAAGTGGAAGGGGAGGGCTGTTGTTACTTGCACGCCGAAAGGGGTCTGACGAGGGGACTGTGTATAACAGTAACTTAGATGCTTAGAATAATTCATAGATACTGTTATAGCTCGAGTAATCTACAGTAACTGTAAATACGAAAAGCATTATTGATAACTCAGTAACAGACAGACGAGGTGAGTGACAGGAAGCTGGACCTACTAGTGGCGGGCGCTAAAACGTAGCTCCCGCCTGAAAGAAAGCTTAAATATTTAACTCTTTGATAGCGCAAGTAAAACACGCCATGTTGGGGAAACTACGACTAGCTAATTGTGATTTAAACTGTAGAGCTATAACCTTAGCGTAAAGTTTTCCCATATAACCTGTCGTATGCTATTTCATGCCCTCTTCTATCCCGTAATCGTCGGAGGCTTTATACTGCAAACACTCATATTTTCGCAACACAACAGCCGCACACACACGATGTCTTCTCTCAACACCCAGATGAACGAGCTTGGCTGCGGCTTAACTTCTCTTACTTTCGAAGAGTTCTCTTGGAAAAGACGAGAATGGAGGCTACAAAATGATATCAACTGCTAATCTCGGCAAGCTCTATTCCTACATGAGGGCACATTAAGGAGAGGTGACCACGATCGACGAAATACCACCGTATCTCGTGGTATGTTGCAAAGAAACCCCTTCTGAGCCATCGAAAAGACCATTTTTAATAGGGGGCTTACTGGGCGTTAGGCTTGTTGAAGGGCAGGACCTCGCGAGACCATGGGTAGATTCCTAGGCAATCTCGGGATCCAGCTCGAGCTCGACGACACCTCCGCAGAAGACATCCGACTCTACCACATCCCCCAGACCAAGACACTCCGCCAACTACTGCGCGTGATCTTTCCCGATGCCCTGGCTCTAAGTTTCATCAGCAACGAGGTCCTCGTCGAGTTACCGGAGCTGCCTAGAAACGAGCACGCGAAGCGGTTACACGCGAAACCGGGCTGGTTCGCGCATGATGGGTCTTCGTTGTTTATTATAATGGGTTTTGGAGTACAGCACGGACGAATAGGCGGTTGGGACAGTTGAGGTGACGGGCGGGAGAGGGGAGGCTGCTTCATAGCGATATGTTGATGATGGATGATAGTTGCATGATTGACAACGACGGGACTGGCTGCCAAGGGGCTATGCTATGTTTTAAGCAAAACCATCATCTCACAAACCGACCAAGTCGTCATCGGGATATTCGCGACCAGCGATTGTGTAGCGTATGGTGACCCTGATATCCGCGCCAGATGCTGCGGCTCGGCTTTAGTTCGGCTGGAGAAAAGCACAGAAGCCGAGGGGGGACTTGAGAAGAGCGGAGAGATTGGGGGGGTTATTGTGGGGTTAGAGGTTGGGGAGGAGAGTGGTTCTGATTATCCCGAGGCTGCTTTGTTATGCGGAGGTTAACGATGGGGTTATAAAGGCTAGGGGGGAGGGTGGGTAGTAGAGGCATCCGTTTGTTGAGGGTTAGGAAGAGTGACTGAATTCATGGATATCCATTTCAGGGTGTGAGATGACGCTAGACTGCCACATCTGTTCTCAGAGCACCATCATATAAGTGCATCACTTTGAACACTGACGAGTCTCTCATAGGTCCTCCCCTCGACGCTTACCTCAAAATATCATAGGCTGAATTCGACTTATGGCACGATCAGAACTAGACTTGGCCAAATATAAGCTGGACTCGCTCCTGAGTGTACGGATGCGCTCACTAGGTCACCAAATTACAGGCTTCATAGGATGGTAGCGAAAGCGTATGGATACATATGTACTCTAACAGATGAGACTCAAGCTGTGATTTTTTTAATGCGGGCACGCTGGTTTCTGTCAACCGAGATGTCACCGCTCAGTTCCTGTCGCCGCTCAGAGACGTCGTCCAGCACTGTCACGGAGCAGTTCTTGTCACCGCCTATGTTGCCGAGAATCCATGCCACTTCCATCCAGTGTTGATGTCGGGCAAGACCACAGCCACTAACAACTATTACTAGAACTGGTTTGGAAGGTTTCTTTGGAGTTTAGCGGCTCCGGTGTAGTGAAAACCTTCTTCTTTACTACCATGGCATGTTTCTCGTAGTATATATAGCTTATATTCTCTTTGCCGCGAAGAAGATCCACTGCCTCCTGCAATACCTTGATTTGCCTCAGAACGTTTGCTGTGATCTCTCCAGACTCACTTCAGTGTCAGATAACAAGCGGTGCAATGATGGAGGTGGAGTTTCTATTCTTTTTCTTGCTACATGGTGGTGTACATCTAAGGTAGTAGTATACATATATACACACTCCAATATCTCGCCTTCTCTGGGAACCAGGACAGGTTCCCTACCTGCGCCAACGCTACTTCCATGTTGAAAATCAGCGCTCAAGACACTAGCCGTCTATGCCGTAAAATGTTTTTGGTATCCAGACACCCTTCTTGTCAATTCACCCTCTGCCCATCTACGCCTTGGACTCGCTCACTTTAACGTCAGCATCAGTCGCATCGTATGCTGTCTTCGGCACCACCTTCTCACCCGCATCAGCAGTCTCAGGGTGTGTCGGTGCAGGTGCCTTCTCCACAGCCTTCTCCTTCACTGCTGCCTTGATATCCTGGGCCTCCTTCATCGGTGTGACCTTGTCATCCTGAGACTCCGCAGCAGCAGCATCGTTCTCCCGTGCCTCCGCCTTGGCCGCCTCCTGTGCACGGATCTCAGCCTCTATCTCCTCCTCCTCGTCTTCGAGCTCCGCGCCGTACATATCCGGGTGCGCCCGGAAACAATCCTGCATTCCCCTATACGAGCACATCAGCAGTGTTCCATGGAATATCACGCCACTTCCTCTATCCCCAGCGCCGGGTCAGCGCTCCAGTAGCACTCAAACACGTACTTGAACTTCTCAATGCACTCCATTCCCTTCGGCTCCTCAGTGCTGTGCACAAAGCAGCTGAATGCCTCGCGGAACTCCTCGCCGCAGGGGCCGTGTGCCATACCGCCTAGGCAGGGGCAGTCCCAGTTGATCTCGCCGGTCTCGGGGTTGAAGGCACCTTCCTGGCCGGCTTCTGCCTCGAGGTCACCGAGTGGGCCACCCTGGAGATCACCCCCATCCTCGCCTTCGGTAGCAGGTGCAGCAGCAGCGCTTCCCTCAGACTCTTGTGATGCATCGGAGCTATCTGAGGCTGGTGCAGCGGCAGCTTCGGCGGCTGCTGCGGCCTTGGCTTTGGCCTTGTCCTCGGCGGCGCGGGCAGCGGCGCGTGCGCGCTTCTCGGCAACGATGGCTTCGATGGTTGGGAGCTCGCTCTCCTGGATGTGGTGGATACTCTTTTCTAACCTATTAATGGCAGCTATACGCTAATTAGCTCATGATTCATGAATCCTGATATTGCCGGTGCCGCTCGTAGGTTGGAAGTTATACCTTCTTCTTGCTCCGCAAAGATGTCGGTGGTATTATAATAGTACAATCCAGCTCCGGCTAAACCCCAGCGAACTGCGGCGCCCTTCCATGTCCGCTTCTTCGGCGCAGCAGAGGTGGTGAGGAATTTGCGGGAGGGTGCGGCGACGCGGGAGGTCAGCGCGCGGCGACTGACGGTGCGGGCGAGCATCGTGGAAACGGGGTGGGAGGTGAGCACCGGAAAGAAGGTCCAGAGAAGTCAATCGCACAAAAATCGGTAGTCGAGGAACCGCCGGCGTCAGTCGCTGATGCAGGTAAACAAAAGAAACACGATGGGCTTGGTAGGGACGGCGAGGGGGAGAGCGTGAGAGGCTCGGATTAGTGATGATTTCGGGAGTGATTGGAAATAAAATTTCACGTGACCAAGCCGTGTTTTTCCGGTTGGTAGGGTTCCGGAGAAACGATGATACAACCGAACCGCACATTCGGCTAGGTATAATACCAGTAATAATTATACAGACACAACAAAAAAGGGGATATGGTTTAGTGGTATAACGCTTCTTTAGCACTCGAGATTCGTCTCCTGTAACATAGAAGAGGTCCGGCGTTCGATTCGCCGTTTCTCCAATAGAAACAACCTGTTGGGATCAATCACCTTGATTATATTTTTTGCCATTTTTTTTGGCTTTTGTTTTTGCATTTTTTGCGACATTGTCATGCCGTACCAATTTCTTGTTAAATATAATGATTCAACTTCTCCAAAGAATAGAGACATTCCTTTAGCATCGTTCAAAGATTCCAACAACTGCCTGGTGAACGCAATGGCAGTCTATATCTGTGTATATAAGACGCCGCAGCTCCTGCCAGAATAATGATTGGAGCGAGTAGGAATAGGTAAAGGTGCTCCATATTTGGAACTGATCGAATCTATGCCAACAAAATTCTTTGAAGCACTTTCTATCCTGCATCTATCTGGTGAGTTAAGCTGGGCGGGGGAAGATAACGAGCTGGGCGTGCCATGCACCGCTGTGTCCAACACAGCAAATGCTGCAAAGGGGTATTTGACAATGATAATGCATCCATGGTCATCTATACTATATTAATTCTGCTGTATTCTGGGCTCGTAGCTTGCAGAAGCTGAAGTGAAAGACGTAAAGTAGTCATGGGATGTAGCCTAGTTTCTCGTCGTCAGTGTCTTGCCTTGTTTCTTTGCCTCAAGCTGTTATCGTTATCCCCAGTTCCTCTTCCCTGAGCTGCTGTCCCTAGGCTCTCTTCCTCAAGCCGTTGTCGCCAGTTTCTCTTCCTCAAATTGTCGCGCCTGGACTCTCTCCCCCTAGTTGTTATGCCTAATTATCTAGGCTTTGTTGTTGAATTCACTTTTGTTTCGCTTGTTGTTGTTTTCATATCTTGACTTTGTTTCCCTAGGCTTTGTTGTTGAATTCACTTTTGTTTCGCTTGTTGTTGTTTTCATATCTTGACCTTGTTTCCTCCACCTCTCTCTACCTTCCATCATCAAGACACGTTTTCTTTCTGAGGGGTATTGGTCCTCGCTCTTTCACCACTCACCTTTCGTGTGAGCTGTTGTTTACTTTCTCCACAGCCAACTGCAACTTTGCATATCCGATGACTCCAACGCCAGCGGAATTCGAAATCAAGCGGAGGCCCGTTTGGGACCCCGCCCCTGGAACTGCCTGTATATGGCAATGCATAAAGGAGATGCCGTTAGCAATGCACCGCTTATCGGACCGAGTACTTGGTGGCCTCTATGTTGCCATTGATTGTGGATTGATCAAGAAGGCCAATTGTAGTCTCAATGAGAGCGACCTTGGTGAAAATTTCAACATTCGGGTTCTTCGCACCAATTTGAATCTAGGACATGGACTTTTGACCCCAGACGGGAAAGCAGTCGTTTCAATTCCGGTGAAGCGTGAGAGTAAGACGATTTTTCTCGAGCTTCGTGGTGCTGGTAAAGCCTACATGAAACTTCCTGTCATCGTGTATAATACGGATGTTTTCAAGGCGAGGTATCCTAACTGGGCTGAATGGCGCGATGAGCTTCTATATGAACAAAGATCGGACGGCACCTTTGACGAGAAGGATTTTGAGTCTTACGTAGGAATTGCCGCCGACAGTACTCCCCCGGACTGGCCTCTGGGCCTCACTCGAGACCGCGAATTGGCATCTGAAGCGCATTATCGTCTGGAGAACTGTAGGGCATCCTTCCTCGTCTCATAAACATTTACTAATTCGATACTCAGTAAACACCAAGACTGGCCTACCAAAGGACGGTGTGACTAAGGAAAACAATGTACAAAACCCGTATTCCACACGATCCCAGGTTTGCCAGCCTACACAACTGGATGCAAGAAGTCTCCGATCAATGGCAAAGTCTCCGGGCAGTTCCACCCAAGAGCTTTCTATCGCAGACATCATTGATGAAAAATACGGTTTGAAGGACCGAAATCGAAAGAGGGCTGTCGCTCTTACAGGTATGTCTTCCTTCCCACCATTCTAGACCGGGATTCCTCTTGTTTTATTAAGCATCAAGCTAATTCCATGGGTCCGTCCTGCAAAATAGACTCAGAGGATGATATCGACGCCATCACAAAACCAAGCAAGAAGCAAACAAACACTGCTGTAGCGCCTATGCTGTCTAAGTCGCCTAAAATTCAAAAATCGCCTGGTCTCGCCCCTGCACCAATTGAAGTTCATAGGGCTGCATTTCAAGCTGCGTTTCGCGACAAGTCAGTCCAACGCACTGAATTGTTTCAAGCCCTTTTGCCATTCATTACTGTAGCAGATGCAGAAGAGATTTTACTTCGATGCCAGTGCGTCGCCGCAGTTATATCCGAGTCCAAATTCGAGTAACGTTCCAAGACAAGAGCTCCAGAACGGCCAACAAGTGTGTTCTGTGGCCAATTGTGTTGATGGGAGTTTTCGGAGTATGTTTTTTTTTGTCTCCCGTTGTTCGATATGGGCGTCCAGTATAGCTGTGAGGTGGTTTTTATTACGTGGTATCTGTCTGGTGCACTGCTAAAGTGCTCATATTTCCTTCTCTTTTCACTACTAAGGCAGCATTTTGCTCCCTCATCAGGGCCTCTGGTAAATATGAAACAAGAATTGAGATGATAACCTTTAATTTTTCTCGTATGCGAAGCTCTAACTGACACTATGAGATCGGAACAGCAAGTGGCTCCAGAAAAGTAATCCATCCCTGAGAACTACACCTCGAATGGCGACCACTCCAGCTCCAATCGCCAATTAAACGACCACAGCACCCCCATCCACCTCAAAAGTTCTCTCACATCCCCGAACGCCAGATAACCCTCCACCAGCCACCCCGCCCCTCACCCAAACTCCTATTCCTTCTTCCCCCTCCTCTCATACTCTCTCCAAACCCTCCACACCTCCTCCCCAACCTCCACCAACGCCTTCCCCTCCTGAATCACCACCTTCCTCTCCCCCGCCACTGTCCCTGGCTTCACACGAACTATATGGTCCAACGCCGCGCTCACCAGAAACCTCTTCTCATCCACCAGGATCACCTCGCGGTAATAGTCCGCCTTCCACTTCGGTAGCGTCGACGGCGCATCAAGGACTTCCTGTGGGGGCATGCCGGCTACGCCATCCCAGACTAAGATGTCAAGGTTGGGGTCGTCGGTGGAGAGGGGTGCGTGCATCTGTTTTTGTTTAGCTAGCTGTGGGGGAAAGGGGGTGAAGGCGCACCTGTTCATAGTGCTGGATTCCGGAGTGGAGGAAGAAGGGGATGACAAGGGGGGCGTGGACGTGGTACCAGTGGTGGTAGAATTCGGCGGAGGTGAGGGCGGGATTGCGTTTGAGGAGTCCTTGGTCCATTTTGTTGATGTCCATTGCTTTGGTGACTGTGAGGTAATGCGGAAACAATAATTAATGGTGTAAGTTTGTTTGTTGGGAATTATGTCAGAAAATATTCGGGAGATATATGTTGATGTCTTCTATATATACCAGAGTATAATGATACTACCTATGTAGTTTATTACTCTGCAACTCAAAACAACAGATATACCTGTTTGAAGTGATGACAAACGAATGGTCCTGTCGTGACTTTTTAGGGAGGGATATCGGTGGCATCGGCAGTTGGAAACGTTCCGCTACCATCATCAGACCAAATGTAAAGCGCCGAGAAAACTAAACTTTATTAACACCTCCGAATAATACGTCACCTACGAAATAAATCCCTTCGCAGCTATATAGTAATTTTTGGGACCCATGATTAATGATCATTATTACGAGATTAACGATTTACAAAACAATAAGTCACAGTAAATTCGCATTTCGAGTAAGGCATGGGATCTTGCTACATTTACAAAATTGCATATATTTCGAAACATTGCCTTAGGCATTCATCTACTCACATGTTCATAAAATCTTAACTTCCCCAAACTAGATCACGATCGGAATCGTATGAGAAGAAGAAGAAGAATCTCAAGCGCACAGCTATACGGCAGCGCCATTCGCCCTCCCCTCGGCATCCTCAACCTCAGCTCTTAGTTCGCGACCCTGCACAACTTTCCATTTCCGCTCGGCAGTCCATTAGCCGTGACGACCTCCCAGAACTCACTTCCGACCGCCGTCTGCGCGAAGAAGACATCCTTGGGATCGAGCTGCTTCTTGATCTTCAGCAGGCGGTCGTACGCCGTCCCGTAGAAGCTCTGCTGGAAGTCCGGCTCGAGGATATCGCTCTCAGCAAGGTATGAACCCGCGCCGGGCGAAACGTCACGCCAGCGCTGCATGGCGCCGAAGGTGAAATTCTGGCGCGTCTCGAGCTGGAACTCGGCGCTGGATCCCAGCGGCCAGGACACGGATTGGATCATGTGAGAATAGGTGTTGCGCCATGCGGGGTTGACGGCGTTGTCGGGTGGGGTGGCCTGAGCAGACGGGTCGATGATGAATGCGATGATGATGAGACCAGCCTCAGAGGAGGTCTTGATGGCGTTGAACATCGCGTCCAGAGCCTCTTTGTTGTCCCAGTTCTCCTTGGGCCAGAGGCGCGAACCGCTGGCGACGTGTGTCTTTGAAACGACTTCAAGAGGGAACGCAGCCGTCCAGCCGGTGAGGAAGTCATCGTAGGTGGTAGTTTCGGGCGTGACATTAATGTTCAGAGCGGCGAGCTGGGCCAACCAGGGCGCGAGGAGAGCGTTGGTTTCGTCGGTTGTTTTGCCTGGTGCCAAGAAAGGCATCATCTTGAAGGTTGGACCTGTCTCGCCGGCAAGAATGAACCAGTAGGCGTAGATACCCTCGGCGGAAAAGGATGGGAAGTAGTCCAAGTAGTTTCGGACGCCGGTCCAGAAGTTCTCGAGAGTGACGTCGCCTCCAACGGCGAACGAGAAGTTGGATGCGGTGAATTGCATGTCAGGGTACGCCTTGATGATGAGAGAGGTGACAACGCCGAAGGTGCTGCCTCCACCACCACGGAGGGCCCAGAACAGATCAGTGTTCTGCGTGAAGTCGGCGGTGACGAATTTGCCATCGGCAGTGGTGACCTCCATGGAGAGTACTTGATCAGCAGCAATGCCGTAGAGAGACGAGAGAGGCGAGTGGCCACCACCCTGCATATAACCACCCATGATACCGACAGTCTTGCCTTCGCCACCGAGAACCATCAGTCCCTCCTTGTGTGCTGCCTCGTACATTTCAAAGGCTTGGGCACCCGCACCAGCTTTGAAAGCGGGGCCAGTGTAGTCGGTGCCAGCGGCGGAGTAGCTGGGGATGTGCTCAATATCCTTCAAGTTGTGAGTCCAGATGCTGAGGGATCCAGCGCCACCCGACTTTCCAGAGAAATCATGGCCAGTGTTCTTTACAACGAGACGGATGTTGTTGTTTCTCGCGAAGTTGATGGCCAGCTGGACCTGAGCAACTGTAGAGATGTTGACGGCGTAGTAGGGTAGGGCACCTAATGTGCAGGTCTGAGTTGGGTCATCAGTTACCTCGCAGGTCAAACCCTGGTATACTGGCGACATCATGGACGTAGGATCCTCCATACTAATGAGAGTCAGTCAGGTGCAATAACTTCATCACGTGATCTTATTACTGGAGGAAGGAGTTTGTCCAGTTCGTAGTCAGCGCCTCACACTTGGCTGCGTCGTATAGATCGCCGCTATAGCAAGGCGAGGCTAGAGGGACGGTCTTGATCAGAGCATCCGTTCCAACGGCCTCACCAAACTTTGCCCACGCGGCATCAGACGGCCACGCGCTGTCTCCAGGGGCGACCTTGCACTCCGCACCTGCTTCACGGCTATTGAGCCTCACATCATCACCATTGTCGAACTGGAAAACGCCATCCAACTTTGAGAGGATATCATCCGTCAATTGAGCCTTCTCGAAGTCAAAGAGCTTCGCGCCGTCGGTGGCGGGTTGCTGCGGGTACGCGGCGGCAGAACCGACGATGCCGGCGAGGAGTAAGACACGGCGCATCATATTCCCGCGTGGCAGCAAGGGATATTACCGTTCGGGAAGGAGGATTTTCAGCTCCGAAGGGCGAAATGAGAGTGCGTCGGAGCAGTCGGACTCAATATGGAAATGAGGAGCGGAAGAGCGTGAGTGGTGGCGCACACGAAACGTGGGAAAAGGGAGGCGAAGGCATTATTTAAGACATATTAAGACATCTTAATCTAGTGCTGCACAAGGAATCAAAAGAGGAGTTAGTAAGGGAATAGTAAGGCATATCCCCCAAATTGGCGGCCAGAGATCAGTGGGTCACGGTGTACTTTCCATACTGTGCAGTGCTCTCTAGCATGGTGCTGGCGCAGTGATGTGCGGTGATGCTGCACTGATGTTGCTGGGAAGAACATGACCACAGTTATGCTATGTGGGCCGGTATGTCAATGCGTACCTGCGCGAACGTACAGCGGCAGCTGCGATTGAAGGGATATTAAAACGATGCGGTCCCGACTTGCCCTGACCTGCCACGACCCTGACTCGATCATTCTTAGACGCCGCTGATTTGATGTGTATTAAGGTGCGGGGGAGCATGCAAGGTTCGGCCAAAGAGGCTGGCATTGGCTGACACTTGGCTGGTTAGCTGGGCATTCGTTGGTTACTGGGTGAGAATGGCTGAGGATGCCTGAAAATGGCTGACAATATGTGGCCGGCAATGGCGGGCAGTGGGTTGGGTCTCAACAGCCGATCCGACCCCGAAGCGGCAATTGTTCACGCCGAGCCACGATTCCGAGAACCTGGGAAAGGAAGGGATATGCGGGCACAGGATTCCTTTGACCTCATAGCGTAATCTTCCTCCTGCATGATCTCCAAGCGACTTTAACTTTGACTTTGGCTTTTAAGATGTCCATCGCCGCCACCGCGACACTTGCGCTACCCCATCGCACTTCATGATCCGCTTGATGGCAGAGTCGATTTCCAACGTCGATTTATGCACTGTATTCATACCTTGTGAGCATGGTTGATACACTGCAGCCGGCCGCGCTGGCCATAATAGGGGTTTCGCTATTTCTCAGTACGGTCTTTTTTGCTCTACGAGTCTGCGCGAGGATATTACAACTGAAGACGGAGAGGCATTACGACTCATTAATAAAGTGGAGTAAGTAATTTTCATCTGAAGTTTGCCTGTGCCGCAGTCGCGATTTACGATCGTCATCTTGCGGCTTCATTTCTATGCATGGAGCATGCATACGGGTAGGGTGTATGGGGTTCCCGTGCCCGGGCCGTGTGATAAACATCACTAAAATAGAGTCTCACTTATGCCGCGCTCTGATCTGGGAATACCATTCCAACCGTGTCTCTACTGAGAACTAACGAACTATAGGTGATGGCTTTCTCGTCGCTGCCTATGTAAGCTGTCTGCGCGAGCGTATGAACAACACAGATCCTAACCAAGCCAGGTTCTCGTCGCTGCAGAATCAGCCATTGTTATAAGATGTACGGCAACACCACGTCCTATCACTAACCACGAGACATACTGACAACCACCAGATACCCTTTACACCTGGCAAGGTTACCACAAAGCGGACATCCCGAAACTCAGCATCGAGCAGCAGGTCGTAGGAGGGAAGTACAACATCGCAAACCAGCTACTCTACAACCCGATCCTCTCCCTCGTCAAGGCCTCCGTGATCTTCTTCCTCCTCCGAATCGGCAACACACACCGCATCGCACGTATCTCGCTATGGATTGCGCTCGCCCTAAACCTCGCCCTCGCAATCGCTATCCTGTTCGCCTGCGCCTTCCAATGCAACCCGGCACGTTACGTCTACGCCGCCGCAGAGATGGATCGCGCAGCCCAGATAGCTGCTGGTGCGGATAGCGAGGGCAAGGTCAATGGCGAGGTAGTAAAGGGGGGGACCTGCTTTCATCAAATCCAATTCTTCCTCGGTAGCGCAGGACTTGCTGTCTTGACCGACCTGATCGTGCTAGCTATCCCGACAGTCATTGTCTGGGACCTGAAGATGTCGCGAAGGAAGAAGTTTGTTGCTATTGGCATGTTAAGCGCTGGCGCTATGTAAGCCTGCACCTAAAACTCAAACTTCAAACGGTTCCGCTAACCTACCTAGTGTAACTGCCGTCTCCATCGCCCGCATCGTCATCTACAACTGGCGCTTCTCCCCCGATAACCACGATCAAAGCTACGGAGTCGGCTACACTATCTCCTCGATCGAAGCCAACCTCGCTATAGTAACTGGCAGCATCCCCGCCCTGAAACCCCTCGTCACCCGCTTCGTTCCTCGCTTCTTTTCCTCCGAGAAGGAGTATAGCGATCGGCCGTCAGGATATCCACGGTCAGGGTACCCGCGCGGACATAGGAGCGGAGGGAAGAGCGACAGGGATCATCACGCTCTCGACACATTCGGGGCCCAGGTCGGCGGCTGGAAGGGTTCGGGTCGAAGGACCGAGGCGTGGTCGAGCGACGAGCAAATTCTCACGCGGCCGGAGGAAATTAGGAGGAATGTGGAGGTGGATATCACATTTAGTGAGGCCACTTCCGATGACGGGAAGGGGCCACACAGTGTGCGGTAGCGCAGGTTTTGGATGTGGGGTGAATTAAGGTTTAAAAAGACCCCTTTGAGGGTGGCGCTTGGTGGGGGGATGGAACAGATATACCCTATGGCACTGGCGTTTTCGTCGATAGAGATACTATCGAACCTACGTATGGTTTTCGGACTTTTCAACGAGTTATATGAGGTTGGCTCTTCAGAGCTGGAGTTTTGGCGTGAGTTCAGCGTCCCCTCAGGCGCTCGCAATTGCTGGGAACCCCCATTACTGCTCTGTGTTTAGGCAACTACGAGTAATAAAATAAAGCATCTAATTACCTATAACTATGATTACTACATCAAGACCATTTCAACAACCTCCAATATCAAGCAAAGCGAAGACGTTTCCATGAGCTCAAGTCGCAGTTCTCAAATTACTAACTATCCACCAGACTTCGATCCGCACCAGACTTTCAGGCGCCACCCGTATTCCCGCCCCCTAAAACAATAGCTGCGGCAGTTGCTCTTGAAGCCATCGTATCGCGGCATTTGTATACGAGCGCGGTGGTGGAGACCCCCGGCAGCCCAGGGTCTGAGCGCAACAACGCTAAGGAGGCCCTGCCAGGGAAGTTGCCCGCGCCTGGAACTTGGCAGAGCCGGGATTCCGCCCCATTTCATATCGGGCCTATTCTGAGACAGGAACGCCCATGCAGTGTAAAAAACCCGAACAAATCGACCATCCTGTCGGGTTTCGGAGCAATCGTCGGAACCGATGATTATGTAAACTCCAAAGGAATTGCAGACCAGTGAAGGCCCAGAATATGCCAACTGCATGCGGTGATCGACAGATGATATTTTCAGGATTGCTGTTGTAGGGCTTCATAGACGACGGCCGCCAGCACAGATCTTGCACATAGGCTGAGGGGGGAAATTGCCAATACGGACGCCACGGATACAACCGCCTCCGTCAGACATGGCGCCGATGAGGGCCCCTCCCCCCCCCAGATAATTCAACAGGAAGCTATACTCTTCATAGGAAGCTTTTCTTGGCACACATCCTGTTGCCGAACTTTGACGGCATATGTAGGTGCTGGGATAGGGGAGGTTGTGTAGGAATTACGCGTTGTCAGCGACACGACAAATTATGCATGTAAGCTCACAACGAGGTTCAAGATATTCTGGACATATATATTTAATATTCTTATCCTCTCCAATCTCCAATTCGCTATGTTCACCTCTTCTTGTTCTTCCCGCTCGGCCGAGCGTTCTTCTCCTTCTTCCGCTGCTCCAACTGTCTCTGCTTCCTGATATCCTCCGTGCTCTTGATCTCCCCCTTGCCACCTCCATCTCTGAATCTCCCAACGCGCTTCTCCTTGGCCTCATCCACTCTCTTCCTCCTAACATGGTAATCATCACGGTATTTATCTGCCTCCTTCGGCGCCCTCTCTTGCTTATGCTTGTATCTCGTACCCATGCCTCTTCCAACTCCGGCACCCAGCGTACCAGCCCGCTCAGCCTCCCCAGTCCTTGGTAGTCGGTCCACCTTGTGAGCCTTGCGCCATCTGTCGAATCTTCCTGACTGGAACGACGCCGCAATCTTCTGCCCTGACTCTCCGCGGATCATCTTTGCGCCCTTGGATCCATCCTCGTCGTTAGCACGCGCAACGTACTTGCTGTTCTTTTTGTCCCATCTCATTCCCTTTGCCTGACTGGGCTCTGCGAAGCTCTTCGCGCCGTCATCATTCGTAAGGTCCATGGTCACACCGCGTGCTGCCTCCACGAAGTTCGAGTTCTGGCTCGCGGTGTTGTAGGAGCCTGAGTGGACACCGTAACCGCGCTCCTCGGCCGCGTTCAGGTTCTTGGGCGTGTAGGACATGAAGTTCTCCGAGTCCTTGTAGGAAAGGGTGCGACCCTTGCCCTTCTGCGATGCCTTGGAGAAGGTAACTTCTAGTTCGTCCTCCGATGCTTCGGCCATGTCGACGTCGTTGCCGCCTGAGATGGTGACTTCCATGTCTGAATCATCATCATCCTCAGCTGGCGCGGCTGTAGAAATGCCCTGGAATGTGTCGTCATCGTCAGTGAGCTCTGCAGCCTCGGCCTTAGCGTCATCAATGGCCTTCTGGCGACGAGGAATGATTTTCTGTCTTCGTGCGCGCATGACCTCTGCGGCTTCGCCGTGTCCAGCCTTGCCCTTGTAGCCAACTTCGAAGACGGTTTCAGTGGGGCGGAAACCGGCGATCCGGGCCAACATGTCGATGCGTGCTTGTTCACTGCTGTTCGTCTCGGTGTTGAACAGAGGGTGGAGTTGTGTCCATTGCGCGGATGCAACCGACTCCTTTGCTCGCTTTGCACTCTCACTCGACGCAGAGTTACGAGTCTTGAGATATAGACGCTCACCTTTAACCGAGACGCCGCGGAGGGCAGCGAGGTCGTCGTCGTCACTGAGAAGCTTGTTGATCCATTCTTGGTTGGTTTCAAGCTTGTCTCGTACTACCGATCCGACAACGACATCTTCAGAGTAGTTTGGAGAGTCTCCACTCTCACGCCCGAGAAGTAAGCGTCGTCCAAGGAAAAGCTGCAAATCCAATAGGTAGGGTGCATCTGTCTCCTTAACGAGACTGTAACTCCAACCACGCTGTCCAGCTCTGGCAGTTCTACCAACGCGATGGACGAAAATTTTAGGTTGTGGAGGGAAGTCGTAGTTGACAACATTTGCCAGAACAGGAATATCGATACCTCTAGCAGCGACATCCGTGACGACCAAGATGTTGGTCATGCCAGTTCTAAAATCCTCAACTTGCATCTTTCTAGCCGTTTGGTCCAGAGAACCATAAGCGTGAGACACAGCGAAACCAGACAACCGTAGCATAGATGCAAGGTAATCAACGTGATGCTTTGTTGCTGCGAATACAATCGTAGAGTGTTCCGTTGGCTTATGCTTTGGGCCTCGTCCATCATCGCCACGCTTCCTTTTCTTGCTTGCCTCCGCCGCCGCAACTGCAGCTGGGGGTGGCCCAGTTGGCATCTTAATAAGATCATGAAGAATGTGGAGGAGCGCGCCCTCCTTCTCTTCACTCTTGATAGTGAAAAAGGCACTCTGGAGGTCTGGTGAGATCTTACTCTCAGCGTCTAAACGCACGAGAGAAGGCTCTTCCAGACCAGCTCTTGCAAACTCCACCAGCGATTTAGGTAACGTAGCAGAGAACAGCAGCGTCTGCCTTGATGAAGGTAGCGCGTACAAAATCTCCGTAAGCTGAGCGGCGAAACCCATCTCGAAAAGACGATCAGCCTCATCGAACACGACGTACTTCATTGACGACAGATCCAGTCCCATTTCAACCTTAAGATGTAGGAATCGACCAGGTGTAGCAATGACAATATCCGGGTTGGATGCCATAAATCCAAACTGCTCCTCAAGACTATCTCCACCGACCAATAACACACACTTCAAGTCTGTGCCACGTCCAAATTGTTTGACAACCTGCAGAGTCTGCAGTGCCAACTCACGAGACGGAGATAGAATCAGCGCTCTTGCTCCAACCTTCGCGCTATGGGCCTTGAGTTTTTCGATCATGGGGATGACAAATGCCGCCGTCTTTCCGGAACCAGTCCTTGCCATACCGACAACATCCTGACTGTCGAGAATAAGAGGTATAGCCTTGCGCTGAATGGGTGTAGGCACAGAGAATCCTTTCCGCCCAATGGCCTTGAGCAGATGCGAATTGAGTCCCATGGCCTGGAAGCCACCGCCCTTCTTAACACTCTTGCCTTTAACATTTGAAGACTTTCTGTTCGAAGCTGCTAGCTCAGAGGCAATAAATGCTTCGTCGCCTTCTCCATCGCTCTCCAGAGCCATATCGAGGACCATGGGTATCTCTGTTTTTTCTCCAACAACACCGAAGTTATCGTCATCGGACTCGACGTCCTCATTGAAGAGGGATTTCGTAATATCGAACTCATTTTCCGACATCGCAGGCGATGCCGCCCGGCGATTATTTCTGGGAACCATTCTCCGTTGGGTATTTGTTTGCGGAGTGGTGGAGGGCTTATCGAAGCTTCAGATTCTCAGAGGGAACTTTTGACATGGCGACCCACCAAATTAATTTCTCACCGCCTGTGGCAGAACCTTGTGCTAGCGCCAAATCCCATCGAAAAGATTATTCGAGGCTGTACTGAAAACCGCAACATCGCATCCGGCTTTGCGAAAGTAAAGATGGCGCCTCCAAATGCTCGTAAAACGGCTGGCAAATTTGCGAAGCCAAAAAACGATGCTCGTTCGCTAAAGAGAAAGAGGATTGTGGACGACCACGAGCGATTAGAGAAGGAGATCAAAGAACTGGTACAGTTCCATCACTCGTATTGGAAGGCAGGAACAATGCTAATCGCACTCTATAGGATCCCAAAACCGCAGACATTAAGGACTTCCAACACCTTCCTTTGTCGGAGCCTACCTCCAAAGGCCTCGAAGCTTCACATTTTAAAACCCTGACCGATATTCAATCGAAAGCGATACCACTCGCCCTTAAAGGCAAGGACATACTGGGCGCTGCAAAGACAGGCAGTGGTAAAACTCTCGCCTTCCTCGTCCCTGTTCTTGAGAACCTATATCGCCAAAAATGGACCGAGTTGGATGGGCTAGGGGCCTTAATTATCTCGCCGACACGAGAGCTGGCCATCCAGATCTTCGAGGTACTGCGAAAAATTGGGAGGTACCACTCGTTCTCAGCCGGCTTGGTTATTGGCGGTAGGAGTCTACAGGAGGAGCGTGAAAGGTTGGGCAGGATGAACATCTTAGTCTGCACACCAGGTCGAATGCTGCAGCACATGGACCAAACGGCCGCGTTCGAGGTCGACAACTTGCAAATGCTCGTACTAGACGAGGCAGACAGAATCTTGGACATGGGTTTCCAAACCTCTGTGGATGCTATCCTAGACCATCTCCCAAAGGACAGGCAAACGATGCTATTCAGTGCGACGCAGACAAAGAAGGTTTCTGATTTGGCAAGACTGAGCTTGAAAGAGCCGGAGTATGTGGCGGTGCATGAAGCTGCTACGAGCGCTACTCCCACGACACTGCAACAGCACTACATAGTTGTGCCTCTGGCAGAGAAGCTGAACACCCTGTATAGTTTCATCAGGGCCAACTTGAAAGCGAAGATAGTTGTTTTCATGTCGTCTGGAAAGCAAGTACGATTTGTCTACGAAAGCTTCAGGCACATTCAACCCGGTATTCCACTACTTCACCTTCATGGACGACAAAAACAGACCGCAAGGCTAGATATTACGTCCAAGTTCTCGTCTTCTCAAAATTCTTGCTTGTTTGCAACGGATGTAGTAGCTCGTGGTCTTGATTTCCCTGCCGTCGATTGGGTTATTCAAATGGATTGCCCTGAAGATGCCGACACATATATCCACCGTGTTGGCCGGACAGCCAGATACGAAAGAGCAGGCAGAGGTGTTATGTTTTTGGATCCAACCGAAGAGGAAGGCATGCTTGCGCGATTAAAACACAAGAAGGTCCCGATCGAGAAGATCAAAGTACGCACAAATAAACAGCAGAGCGTTCAGAAGCAGCTACAGGTTATGTGTTTTCAAGATCCAGAGCTCAAGTACCTTGGGCAGAAAGCGTTTGTCAGTTACACACGATCAGTATACCTACAGAAGGACAAGGAGATATTTAAAATCGACGAAATCGACCTCGAAGGGTTTGCCTCTAGCATGGGTCTACCTGGTGCACCTAAAATCAAGTTCCAGAAGGGCAATGATGCGAAGAAGCTTAAGAATGCGCCTAGAGCTACCTTGGAATCAAGCGACGAGGAGAGTGGTTCTGAGGCTGGTGGGAAGAAGGGCAAGAAGGAGGTGCGCACCAAGTACGACAGAATGTTCGAGATGCAGAACCAGAATGTTCTTTCGGGCCATTACACGAAGATGATAGCAGAGGATGGGGAGGGTGAGGCAGATGCTGGTTCTGATGAGGAGGGCGACTTCATGTCTGTCAAGAGGCTCATCCCAGTGGACAGCGAATTACCCGAGGACATGGAGGAAGTTGCATCTGCCGGACCTCAACCGCTGGTTGTCAAGGGTGCAAACGATACGGAACTTGTCATTGACTCGAAGAGACGCGAGAAGATGCTCAAGTCTAAGAAGAAGATGTTGAAGCTGAAGGGTCACGGAACCAAGACCGTGTATGACTCTGATGGCAACGCTCATGACATTTATGAGCTTGAGGATGAGGATGACTTCAAGGCCAGAGGAACTGCCGAGGCACAGCGCGCCAAGTTTGTTGAGGAGGAGGCATCGAAGGTCAAGCAGGCAGATGTGGAAGATAAGCAGCTGGCCAAGGACAAGAGGAGGGAGAAGAAGGACAAGAGGAAGGCTAGAGAGAGAGGTGACATGGATGAAGACGATGAAGCGCCAGCACTACATGATGCAGGCAGCGACGCAGAAGATCCACTGGAGTTCCTCAAGTCATTACCAATGGCTGGAGAGAGTGAGGCAGAGGATGAGCGACCACAGAAGAGAGCCAAGAAGTGGTTTGAGAATGACTCGGAGGATGAATCTAAGGCGGCCGCCACGAAGAAATCTCGTCGCCACATCATCGAGGCGGCTGACGAGCCGGAGACACTCGAGGATCTCGAAGCTCTCGCATCCGGATTACTGGGATAGCCTTTGTTGTATAGTTTATAAAGTAGTTAGAGCCTCAAAATTATTATACCCCATTTCACAACCCAGTCCACTTTTTTGTTCCCACCCGAAATTCCGAAGAGCGGCTAGATATCCCTCAGGGTCAATGCCAGCAATTTAAAGGCATATAACCTACCTCTTCAATTCCGTTTATTAGTGGCTGACTTACTGACTGTAGCCCCCAGTAATTGAATGCTTTTACTTGAATTATAGTTGCTATAACTGCTGTTTTCATCCGCAGCCACCCTTCAGACTTTTAATCGACATGAATAGCCAGTCTACCCCTCACTCTGTACCTCGCTTACCCCTACAAGGCCGACACGCCGACACCCACCGACCGACGCTAGTACCCCGCCACATGCCCCCCCGCCCATGAATAATAACCCGCCTCGGACCTCGATTCACTGACTTTCTAGCCACACCCACCGCATCCTTTCGAATTGACAATACGGCACATGGACAGCACCACCATCCGCTGACTTCCGCGATGCCATCGAGCGCTCCCGCCGTCGCCGCAGTGACCCACGACGACGCGCCCAAGGTGGCCAACGGCAATGCGGACTCCAGCATTCGGCCGCTGTGCGCGCAGCTTGCGGCGAGACTAGATGCTTTCTTGGCTTCTGAACCAGAGTCGGAAATGCTGCGTCGGGTGCAGGAACAGACGAGGACTACTCTGGGGGTGATTACCACGGCGCTTGAGACATACACGTAGGAATTCATCCCCTCTTCCAGTTCCATCTCGCCGTCAAGCGCAAGGCAATGGAAGACAGAGAAATTTGCTGGGTGACAGTTGAGCATATCGCTAACGAGAACCCCCCAACACAGATTGGAAGAAATATCTATATCCTACAATGGCGGCAAAGACTGTCTCGTCCTCTTGATCCTCTTCCTCTGCGCCCTCGCAACGCACCCCGCGCCGCTCCCCACCCGCCTGCAAAGCGTCTATATCATTTCGCCCCACCCTTTCAAGGAGGTAGACGACTTCGTCGACGAGTCAGTAGCCGACTACTCCCTGGCGCTCGCGCGGTACGCGATGCCGATGAAGGCGGCGTTCGCAAAGTACTTGGAGGACGCGCCGCGAGTGAAGGCGATTTTAGTGGGAACAAGAAGGACGGACCCGCATGGAATGCTATTGACGCATTTTGATCCGACGGATCACGGGTGGCCCGCGTTTATGCGGGTGCACCCGGTGATTGACTGGCATTATGTTGAGATCTGGGGGGTGAGTTGCTCTTTGTCTCGATCCCATAGGGAGGTGTGGCTTAGGCTAATGGGGTGTATAGTTTATTCGAGCGATGGAAGTGCCGTATTGCCAGTTGTATGACCAGGGGTATACGTCGTTGGGGGGGACTACGGATACGCATCGCAATCCGGCATTGAAGGGAGATGGGACAAAGGGCGAGAAGTTCAGACCCGCGTACGAGTTGGTAGAAGATAAGGCCGAGAGGTTAGGTCGGGAAAGGTGATGAGCGGGGTGGTGACCTGGTGACTCATGAGAGACAGTATAGAATAGCGATGCCGTTTGTATAGATTTTTCGTGCAGCGATCACAAAACCATAGAAGCACTTTTGGTGCCTAGAGCTATGAAACATTGGGTATATTGCTCGACTCGCTGCTCTGTATATCCAGTCATTAATAGTTGTCCTTACCATGGTATAGTATCCTGTTCCCTCGCATAGTAAAATTGCCCCCCCCTGCCAAACGCCGTAACCAAAAACCAAATAGCCAATCTAGTACTCATAAGTTTATCGCGAAATATCATGAATCTTTCGTAGAATGCGTAGCCAGGAACAGGATACACACGGAGACAATACTTATTGCTACAAGTCCGAACATCTAGAACACCGTCAGTGCCATCTTTATAACTTCCAGGATGTCCTTGACTCACCGTCTGAGTCTTCCAACCTGACTGAACCAGTGCCACGCGCTTGCTGTATAGAGTCAACGTTTTGACGTAGTTTCCAAACCCAAGCACGAGGCATAACAGCCCGAGGCACCAGAAGACGATGCCGAGAGGTAGGGCCATTCGTAGTTCGAAGTCGGAGGGTTCTTCTTTGAGGTGGAATGAGAGGATGATGGCGATGGAGACTACGGACATGTAGACTGAGAGGCGGAGGTAGGAGAGGAAGGCTGTGCGGGTTGATGTTAGTTGTGTATTCGTATGGAAGGTGGGGAAGGAAGGTGCAATGTGGAATAAGCGCGATCTTTGAAGGAAGGTACGACGGCGAATAAAGGAAATATGCGAAAGGAAGGCACGACGAGAAAGGTAGCCATGTGCTGGGGAAGGCGCGATGGAGCTTCTAGAGAGCCTGTAGAAGGAAGCGACGACTCGGAACGAAGAGATTCTGCGTAAGAAGGCACGATGGTGGAAGTGAAAGCTGCACAAGGCAGGAAGGGAAGCTGCGTACTCCTCTCGTTGGCACAGTGGTCGCGCGCATCACTGCTATCATTCTCGAAAATCAAAGGAGTCCACCATGGCGCATGAGCAAAGGCCGAACCCCTGCGGTATCTGTATTATACACCATCAGCCTCGAGTCTCGAGGAAATGGAGGCAAGGAAGCGGTTTGGACGTACGGATCGGCATTGCAAGTCTTCGAGCGAAACGGAAGATACCACGGTCTATACGCGCCAATCCTGTGCGCGTCCTCCGGGTCTGCCACTAATGACATGTCTTAGTCGCGTGGCTGGCACTGCATATATATAGTGAGGGATCGGGGCGTTATTCGCTTCGAAGTTGCTTTTTCTTCCTGTGTTCGCCGGAGTGGTTAAAGAAGGGACGAGCTTTCGATCGTCGGTAACTTGGTGAGACCAAGGGCGGCTCGGTGGATTTCTTTCTCCGAGCGGGGTCGTGGGATTGTGGATTGTGGGATGAAATGATGGGGCGATTGAGTGATAGCGCCACAGTAGTATGTGATCGTAGTATGGCGTTCGGAGAAGTGGTGAGTTTCTGGCCGCCTTCGGCATCGGCTCGCGCTTCCCCATTGGAGGTTACCCCACAGCTAAGACCATGACTTACCGCATAAAAAAACAAGGGTCTCTCATGAAGGGCGAAGGATGGTGGGGTGCAAATGTCTTAGTCTCTCTATCATCGGCGTGCAATGGTGACTGTTGCCACCTACACTTTTTTCTTTCAACCCTTCTTCCTTCTGTTACGCGTTGCTAAATATTTGCGGAACAACGGTGAATAGTTGTGTTTGCTTTGTTTCTCTTGATATTTCCTTAAGTATACCATTCATATGTTCTAATTGGATGCGCTATATACCTCGGGATCTCGCCGTGCAGATCTTTTCAAGCTTCCTGACAGCTCCACCAAGCTGTGAAGGAGAAATAATTTCGCTGTAGCCTTATATATCAGCATAAACAGCTGAATACAGCCCCTTCTAACCTTAGTTTACATCACCACCCAGATATAAACACACAACGAAGTCAACTTAGCAATTAGGTAAGTGTCTTGGCATATATGGCCGGGTACGTCCCAGAGATGCCGAGCACTGATCACGACAACAGCAAAAACATGGGGAGCCCCTCGCAGCCCATTGTTGGCTCACCAAACCAACGTGCCGGTTCCGCTGGCCACTCGCACTTTGGCAGTTCGTTTCACTCGGGTTCGCCACTGGCACAAGAGTCCATCGCACGAGATATCGCGGCCAGCTCGGATGATGACGATGCCGCAACCATAGACTCGTGCGCGGATGATGAGGACTCTGATTATGAGTCGGAAGCTTCCACACTTCGCCCTTCCCACCATATGTCAGGCTCTTATAGGCGGCCTAGTTTCGTTGCATTCGGTGGTGGAAATAGGCCTGCTATAGCCCCACAACACCCCGAGATCGGTCATCTAAGCAGGAGAGAAATTGAACAGGCAAGGAGGGAGGAAGAGAGCCTGCTGCGAGACAATCATCTCGCTCCTCCAAAACACCCACGGCCTCGGGATGAAGCATTGCCTTCCAGGATATATCGTAGCCTATTTAGTACGAAAGTGCCCGTTGCCAGAGGTGACGAGGAGGCCCCTACAGGCTTCCCAGCGGAACCAACTGAAACTTCTCCCTTGCTCATAAGCGGTGTCCCCGAATCGGCGAGGGATATTCTTGAAAGGTCGAATAGGCTATGGGAGGATGCAGTTCGCGAAGGCAAGATCGAGACCACATGGCAGCGAGAGGCAAAGACGCTGGCGCAATATGCGACCCCTCTGATTATTACATTCCTCTTGCAATACTCATTGACGGTGGCAAGCATCTTTACCGTTGGCCACATTGGGAAGATCGAGCTGGGAGCTGGTAAGATATTGGTATTGAAGTTTATGTGTAATCCGCCGCTGACTTATTGTTAGTTTCTCTGGCCTCTATGTCAGCAAACATCACTGGTTATGCCATTTTTCAGGGACTGGCGACCAGTTTGGACACCCTATGTGCCCAGGCATATGGTTCTGGGCGCAAGCACCTGGTCGGTCTTCAATGTCAACGAATGGTACTGTTTCTATGGTCACTGTCCATTCCAATCGGGCTTTTCTGGCTTTTTTCAAACCGGATTCTTGAAGCCATAGTTCCAGAGAAGGAATCAGCAGACCTGGCCGGTCTGTATCTCCGCGTCCTGATTTTTGGGCTCCCAGGGTATGCGCTCTTCGAGAGCGGTAAGCGTTTCGTCCAGGCGCAGGGTCTTTTTAGCGCGACGACATATGTCCTCCTCATCGCAGCGCCGATGAACGCCTTCATGAATTGGCTCTTTGTCTGGCGCTTCGACTGGGGCTACATTGGCGCTCCTATCGCTGTCGTAGTAACCCATAATTTACTACCCCTCCTTCTCTTCCTCTACGTCTACTTCATCGATGGCCATCAATGCTGGCACGGCTTCAGCCACCGTGCCCTTAGTAACTGGGGCCCGATGATAAAGCTCGCTATTCCGGGTCTAGTCATGGTCGAAGCCGAATTCCTCGCGTTCGAAGCCCTCGTCCTGGCATCCAGCTATTTTGGCACCACGCATCTCGCCGCGCAATCGGTCCTGGGAACCGTCAGTGCAATCACTTTCCAGATCCCATTCCCCCTATCTATCGCCGCCTCAACCCGTGTCGCAAACCTCATTGGCGCGACCCTCTCGAGTGCAGCACGCACCTCGGCTAAGGTCGCCGTCTACGGCGCCATCCTTGTCGGCCTCTTCAATGTCATATTGCTTTGGACCCTGCGCCACCACATCCCTCAGCTTTTCACCAACGACCCGGAGGTCATTGAGCTCGTCGCGCGCGTCCTGCCCATCGTCGCGGCATTCCAGCTTTTCGATGCGCTCGCGGCGCTAGGCAACGGGGTCCTGCGTGGCTTGGGGAGACAAGAGATAGGCGGATATATCAACTTATTCTGTTACTATGTTATCGCGCTCCCAATCTCGTTCTGGACGGCGTTTGCCCTCGACTGGAAGCTCGAGGGGCTATGGGGTGGTGTCGCGATTGGATTGGGGCTGGTGGCGGCGAGTGAGGGGTTCTTCCTCGTTAGGACGGATTGGGATCGGGCGGTGGACGACGCCGCGCATAGGAATGCGCATGCGTGAAATGGATAATAAAAGGGGAAAAAAGCATTTGATTGGGGTGGTACCGAGCAAGGTAATGTCAGCGTTGGCGCTCGTAGCGAATTATACATGGACTATACACGTAGATTATCGAGCTATAGTAGACACGAATATGTGACGAATACCTTACAAGAACTCGAACCTGCAACGTGTTTAGCCGGAACAGTGGGACTGAACCTCTAGTTTAGAGTCAAAACTCCCATTGCCCTTACTGTAGCTGCTAACGGGACTAGAATTTTTGGTCGGGATTCGTGGTGGTGGTACTTGGGCGGCTGGGTGTATGGCGATCGACAGTGAGCTGCCAGGAATTAACACTGGCAATGAAGATGATAGAACCGCTCTTTTTGGTTCGAGTTCTAAGCACCTCCCCCTTTCGCAACTACAAGAATATACATCAATACAGATCCAAGCGACTCGGAGACTTTGTATTATGCACGGTCGATATGTATACTCACGACGACACCTAGTCTTGTGGGCAGTCCCTAGGCTCTGTCCACTCTGTTTTCATAGCCCCCACAAGAGTATCTTATCTCGATTCGATGGTGTCAAGCATAAAAACGCCATCATTCACAAAGAGCGTATAAGGGTCAAAGCACTCATGTTCAGAACAAATGATACGATCAGAATCCTTCCATTGACTTGCTAGCTGCAGATCGAATATTCATAATTGTGCGAATAGTAGCTAAGCCCCGCGCCCTACCAGTGTGGCTGTGGGCTAACTGAAGTGTTCTGCGAGATCTCGCAGGATGGGAAGGCTCGCGGAATTAACATCGCGAAGTCTCGCGGCGCCGAGCTGTCGCGGGCTACTACGAGATGTAATTCCACGGGACGTGCAGTTTAAACTTTCCGCTGTATCATAACTACTCAGATCATCATTTCAACTGTCCAGGCTATATATTCATCAACTCTCATCGCGCAAGAAGGCTCCTAGGGCTCGGCAACACCAAAGCCATGGGTGACCTACTACCACAGAGCTGGAGATGCGATTCAATACAGCGTGTAAGTGTCTATCATAATGTATTGCATCGAGAAGCTAACAGCGATGCGTAAAGGGGTCGTCCATCGCCGGGGTTGCCACGGTCTCCCCGCTATCACCGAGCAGACAGTCGTTGACGTCCGTAAATGCTTCGCCGAGCAGCAAAAAACCGACGCATCGAACGAAACGTCGCTTTCTCGAGAATATAACACATCGAACTAAATGTGCACAAGTGTCAACGGTGGATGGTGCCGACGTCGGTCGCTCTTCTAACCCTCGCCAACAACAGTCAATCAATCATGGGCCCAACAACGGTTTATGGTATTCCAAAGCTGTCTTTAGTAGAGCTGCCACGTCTAGCCACTATTCTCTGAGTGCTTTGCAGGGCTCTAAGTCACCTATGCCATCTTGTTCAGCTACAGGATCGGTTATTCCTCAAAAGGCATCGAAATTCTCACACCTCAACCACCTCTCTGTCACCAAAACCCCAGAACTCGTTCCAAATACACTCCTCGCCAGTAAATCCTTTAAGGACTTACAGCCGATTGTCACAGACTTGCCGAGCATAACTGCCGAGGACAATGTCACTGGTTTGCATCGTCACAAGAAAAGAGGCAGCATTTCGCACGACTCGGCGATTCCGATTCCATTGGGCGACTTGCTACTGCGATCCCCTCGTTCTGAGCCACTAACTGAAGGTCAGGGTCTGTGTGGCAAGGTAGATGGGCCGGTCTTGGAGGGCCTTATTGGCGTCCAGGGTAAGGATATCGAGCCTTTATGCCCATGGGACGACGCCGATTCTCAGGTGGATACGGAAGCGGACGACAAGAACCCTCCGCCAACAGTTCCTATGTCCTCTACAGTGCTAGGAACCGTGCTAGAAAACTCTGACAGGGGTTTCACCGAGATCAAATTGGCTGTTGGGAAGTCACATAATGAAAATAGCGCCGACGGTGACAGTAACAACAACGACAGTGCCTCTTCTCTGGAGGGGAGCTCACCCCCAGAACATAATGGTTACGAACATCGTGGAAGCCAAACTACTAACCAAGCTCTCTCGGATACACCAGAGAGCGAAACGAGTCAGAGCAATGGGGGCGGAAGTTTTGGAACGCCTGGCTACGGCGACGCGCCTTCCTTTACATGTTCAGCTCCATCACGTAGCGGAGGCAACAACTCACAGAAACGAGATCGTAACGAGTTGGCTGTGGGATCTGGCAAGGATTCACGTCCAAAGACGTTTTCTCCTCTTCCATTGACCTGTTGGTATGCGGCGAAGGGATATCCTTGCTGCAATGGGAAGGGGCATGGGTCACCAGAGGTCCGACGTTTGCTAAGGTTTGTTCCTGCATCTAATTATACCATACATGCTAACAACCTAATTAGCGACCACTTTCGTTCAAAGAAAAGTCCCAACCACCATTTACTCTTCAAAGAATGTCAACTCTGTGAGCGTTTATTTATCAACGAGAGCTCGTGGGAGGAGCACAAAAAGCTCCTTAAGTCCGGTTCTTGCAGGGAGTTAGACCCTGCTGATCTTAATATGGAAAACTACGAGCCAAATCAGAGAGGGATAAGTCCAGCTCGCATGGGGAAAGTTGATGAGGCTGTAGATCAGTATAAGAAGGATCGCGGTTATAACGGATGCACTAAGACCCACCATGATGCGTGGATTAACGATAATTACAGGCTCTACATTGGAAAGTCAGACGTTGCAGAGGAGGTAGCCCGGTATGAACTTGGGAAGTGGCTAGTCGCATGGTACGCCATGTTTCCTGGCGAAGAAATCCCTAGCAATCCTTGTTAGTCCGCCCTCTGTTTGCATTTTGAATATTTTATCTAACTATTTTCAGTTACGAAAAACAATCATGGGTCATTATTGAATCGAGGATTTCTTAACCGCGTTTATAGGGGCGTCGCCAAGCGGTCACAGATCGGATCCCTCCCAGCTTTAAACTACGAGCAGTGCAGTATCATTGCCGAGATTTACGGCAATGCGCTGAGCACTTCGGAACTTCTTCAAATAGATGCAGCACAGTCACCAAAGGCGAAGCGCGTAAAGACCGGAGCCTCCGAAGCTACCAAGATGCAGCAACAATATACCGTGGATCCAGCATTACTACTACCCCCAACTCCTGCTGGTTTCGAGGAAGATTCTACGGTCTGCGGCGGTTCCTCTCTTGATGATGCTTTCATTGACCCTAAACTATGGGACGACGACGGCCAGGCAGATGGGGGAAGACCAGAAAACGATCCAAATGACTTTACCTTCCTTGGGTCTCATTTTGGTAACCAAATTTTCGCTCAAGATGGCGTCACGGATTCGTCTTCTCAAGGACTCGGAGAACGTCTTGCACCAATCCAGCAATACAATCAAAGTCACTAGTTGCGCCACGGCTGTTATGAAGTGTAACATCTTGAAGGTCTATCAAGACGAGGGTGTTATTTCGAGGTTGATTTTAGATACGAGTGCTTTAGGGACTGGCTTTAGATACAGATGCTTTAGGGATTGATGTTGGATATGAGCGTTTCAGGAACTACTTGGGTATAGCGCGCCTAGTGTTTCTTGTCTCTAGGGGATTTAGACTTTCGGGGAAAGGAAAGGAAAGGCAAGACGAGTCACACCATGCCCGCGACGGGGTGTGATGTCTCAAAGCCAGCTTTTGGATCGGGCAACCTAATCCATTTAAGCATATAGACGGATATAGGTGCTTTTGATATATGAATTACGATTTATTTGAATTTCGGGCAGTCCTTTATCGTGTAGACACACATACAAAGGAGTTTCTGTTATAAATTACATTTTAAGCTAAATATTTAATCATTCTATACCTCTAACTAATATGAAGCATTCTTAAAAACCAATCCTCGATTACATCCATAGCCTCAATCCGTTCGTTTTAAGCTAACTCTAAACGCCTCCGGTCTGACTTCTTCAACATTCCCATCTGACCCAATCTTGAATACAAAAAGAGATAACCCAATGCCACCATATGTAGGACTATCGAGAACAATCCAGTCCGCAGCAAGATAGCTAATCGATGTGAATAGCTTCTTACGTGCCCCTGTGCTTGGTGGGATTGGTGCATCAAGACCCGCGATCAATCTGAAAGCCTCAGTTCCGGACTCGGAGTCTGAAATGGATGGTTGAAGTCGGTATGGGCCCGGTCCAAATCTTGCTGGCAACTGGGCAAGGACGTCGGTGCCATTGCTGATCCAAGACGATATCACCAATCCAGACGCAGCGCCTGCAGTTTGGTTGACGGACAAAGTAAGTGAGGACTCCAACCCTGCCACGGTGGAATTGTACACGCCTGCAAACTTTTTCTCCGCTTCCTTAGCAGCTTGGGCAGCCAAAGCGGGTACGATAGAGTTGGTGATGACTTCCGCAACCTGCGTCACAACACTGAATCTCTCCACGGACGTACTACCGGCCAGAATTGAGAAACCCGCGTTGTAATCTGGTACGAGAACGATAAACCCGCTGTATGCGCCCGAGTCACCGAGCTTGGTGTAAATATCCGTGATAGCACCCGATTTGTGCGTGTAGCGCAAGATCTCCCAGGGGCGACCGACGGAGTACTCAAAATGCGCGGTGTGCGAAACAGGCTTGAGCCACTTGCGCGTCTCGTCATCAGGAAGGAGGGTGGAGTTAAGGATACCGACGCCAAACTTGGCCAAGTCATTGGTGGTGGAGAGAAGGCCACCGGACGAGGTTAGAATGCCAGCGTTGATGTCGAAGGCTGTGAGGTCGGGGATGACGGAGCGGTGCCACTCGGATTTGGGGGGGGTGGTGGCATTAGATGATTTCATGCCGAGGGGCTCGAAGATGCTCTCACGGTACACATCAGGCAGGGGTTTGCCGGTGATATTCGCGATGGCGACTCCGAGCAACAGAAAGCCAGTGTTTGCGTATGCTGGGCTTGTCCAGGGAAGAAGCGTCGGAGGTCGGTTCTGGATGCCCTCGATGGTGGGAATTTCGTTACAGGCACTGTTGGTGCTGTTATAGTTTTCGGGAAGTGCGCATGGCGGGAGGCTCAATGGGTCCTCTGGATCCAGCGGTGGTAAGCCCAATTCTGCTATTTTTGCAGGGTCTATAATTTCTCCAACTAGGAATGGGTCGCGCGGAACACCAGCAATCTGAGCCGCAAGAGCACTGAGGGTGACTTTATCCCATTCGGTGATATGTGTAGGGTCGTCTTCTCCGGACGCTTTTTGTGTATAACTGGCAAGAGTAGGAACAAAGTCAGTGATAGGACGGTCCCAGTGTGTGCTGTTTAGTTCCAGCAAGCCCGCAAGAACAGTGAAGGCTTTCGTAACGCTGGCCATGCGGTAGATGGTATCTCCATCTACCTTGTTTGTACCGTTGGGTGCATTCGCAATCTCGGGAGAGGTATAGTGGAATTGCAGATTGCTGGCAGCAGGATCCTCCACAGAGAATAAACCGACCGAGAAGGTGATATTCTTTATTGCAGCCGCTGCACCCGAGACGGCGCCTTCGTTGCCATCAGTGAGGTATGTCTGGAGGGTTGCCGTAGCGTTTCTCCACGCAGCAGAGACAATGCTTTTGTTGCTGGCCACATCCACGGGGGCTTCGTAACTGGGTACTAGCAAGTCCGCGAGGACCGACCTCGAACATATCGGAATGAGAAGCAGGCTGTAAAGTTGAGAACGCATCTTGATTTTTCCAAGTCTTCAGAGCAAAGGATTGGCGTAGGCTTGTCGTACTGAATGTGTACCGATCCTGGAATTTTGAAGGGCGGCATATTGTCTAGTATATATATTTTAGCTCTCATCGCCAGTCACAGATCAACAGGGTCCTAATATCGCAACATGACGTATAATAACCCAGGCGGGTTCAACGTGCCGCTGTTGTCAGCACGTAGTAGCGTCGTAAGTTTCCCAAACGAGCGATGATTTACGCCGAGCCCTAGAGCTACAAGTTGACGGTGAGGCTGAAGGTTTGCATCGTCAGCTTTAAAGATGGAATCCGTAAATGATGGTGCAAATATCAAGTTGTTGATGGATGATACTACTCCCCATTCGGTTAAATGTGCCGCTTGGTTTCCAGGGAATTGAACTCATCACGCTTACCCAGACAAGACCGACGTGGCGCGGGGCTTAGCATTCTCCACTCCACCCAGCCCCACTGTAGCTCCCCTTCCATGAGAAACGCAATCTAGGATCCAACTTTAAAAAGCGCTCGTTCAGTTGCTTCAGTGGCTCTTTAATCCGTCTTATCGCCCAAGTGCCGGTCTAGCCCACTCGGCAAAGGACAGGCCCTATAATTGTTCACATATTTGAAAGGTGCTCGCTCAGTTACTTTAGCGGCTAGTGCTTATCATCAGTCATCTTAGACACAGCAACCATTGAGTTGGTTGCAAAGTTGAGTAAAAGTTGAGTAACGGAGAATGCAATATAATAAAAGAAAATTTATGTCCCATCATCCTTCTTTACCACAACATAAAAAGACATAGCTTCATAAACTCGCTTTCTTCAAACGCACTGTCCTTGCTTTCGGGTCTTAGCTTATCTCTCAGCGAAATAGCGCGAGTTTTACATGCTTGGCTCTCTGCGATCATCTCTTTCTCGCCATACAATATACTTAGCTTGTAATTGGCTCGTGCTAGATGCCCTTCGGCTTCGATCAAGGTCTCCGATATAGCTACAAGCTGTTTAAGAAGCTCGCTGTTTAGTGTTAATCTCTCGTCTCTGTGTATTCATAAGCTCGGCGAAATCTGAAACTTACATAGCTGAAGATATGCGGTCTTGTCGGACAAGCATATCTGCCACATCGTACAGAGAATCGCATGTCTTGAGTCTGTTTCCCTGTAATTTCTGTCGGAATGTAAGAGCTTTAGACGCAAGCCGCATTGCATCGTCGAGGCGACCCTGAGCAAGGCGTATGCGAGAAAGCAGAACCATGTTGCCAACATATCGCGGGTTTCCAGTATTTATGAAGCTGTCGTCGGTGAAATCCTTTAGGACCGGGCACCTTTGCATCATCTCTTCGGCTTCATTTGGTTTTTTCATTCGGAGAAGTAAGCTGGACATGTTGCTGTAAGTGTTATCAATTCTAGTTTCCGCGCGGAGACGAATTGATAGTGCCTTTTCGTGAGCTGAGTATCCCTTCTCCAGGTCTCCCGTCTCAGTATATGATAGCGCAATATTATTCAAACTAGATGCAATGAGCGGATCCTCCGGTCCCAGTAGATTTTTCCGGACCTCGAGTGCCAAGTTGAATGGGATGAGAGCGTTAGATGGGTTGTTCATATCGAGTTCAATAAGTCCAGATAGATCAACTGCACTGGCAAAGGCAAGGGATGTTCTGTCATCGAATGTTTCAAGTGCTGTGCCAATGAAGTCTCGAGCCACAGTATACCATTCCCGTTCGTACAGATACCTATTACAATTAGCAAGCGAGGCTAGGACGGGACGGGGAGAGAGAATTATTTACCAACTGCACTGTAGAAGCAATTCCCCGTAGAGTTGTGGGGTTACAGAACTTATAGAGTACATCTTTGCGTGTTTGACCAAATGATTAACATGGGGGAGGTATTTCTCACATTTTGCCCAGGTTTGAAACTGATGCCCAACGTCTTCACGCCAGGTGTTCGGAAATCCACAGGTGATAATACGGACTGCAGCATCGAATTACTTGCTTCGGTCATCATTACTGAGTTTCCGAGTAACAGCAGCCTGTACCAATCGATGAATTGACAGGACTGCATCGTCGGTGCTCTTATCAATTAGAGCAGACTGCGAAAGAGCTGCTTCTGCATCACCGAGGCTGCCTGAATTAGCTTGTTACAAAGTACATATTCTAAGGAATTATAGTTCTTACTCCATTTCATCCGAAAGGAAGTCAAATTCCTCGCTCCAATTAGGTAACTTAGACCCTTCAACAAGTATCGCCTCATCAATTGCATCTGGCTCAAGGAGCGCTAGCAAGTTCAACAGGGTGCAGGAGTCGCCCGACAACTTGTTGAACGACATTTCCCAGACTGTACTCAGAGTATGTTCATATTCGCTAAAGCCGGTTTTTCTCGAATCAATCTTCGCTGAGTTCCGCTCGTAAAGTGCAAGGAAGTCTTGCAGGGGCAATTTCCGTTGAGTTATGAAGCCCCCTATCTGATTGAGTGCAAGAGGTAGTCCGCCCAAAGCTTGCGTGATTTCTCTAGCTTTCTCTTGGTTTGATGATAAGTCGGCATCAAGTCCAAGTAGACGGAGGAGAACATTAGATCCCGTGATATCGTCAAATGGCTGAACATGAAAACCTGATTCAGCAAGGCTATGAGCAGAATTAAAATCGCGTGATGTGAGTAGCACCGAGCCATAAGTGTTTCCCGGCCACGCTGCACGCAAAGTCTCAATATCATCCGCATTATCGAATATTATAAGCCACGGGAGATCTGTAGCTGTTAGTGTAGATTCCCCCCCTTCACATTTATATAGCTGCCTGTGGTAAACGCAAATAATGAAAAGACAGTACTACTATGTTAATATGATGAGATGTGAAACTTACTAGAGCTAGCTAGCCAACTTTTAACTTTTAGGATTGCAGTAACAGTATCTTGAATATCCTCGCCGTTCGTTGCGAGACCTAGGCGTTTCACGATATCGATGAAGCTCTGCCCTATGCTAATGGTGCTATCTGCAGCAATCCATAGAATCACATTAAAGTGTTCCCTGTTTCTATTTGCGTACTATAGTGCAATTTGAGTTTTGCCTACGCCGCCCATCCCATAGAGGGCGAATGACCTCAAAGTATTTGCCCTATGATCGGGATTCAAGGCGGCATCAATGGCTTTCAAAGCCTGTTCACGAGCCCAGAATCGGGAATTAAGCTCGGAAGGTATATGATGGCATCGAATGGCATTCTCATCATGGATTTTAGTCTTCTTCAAGTCGTCCATTAGCTCTAGAACTTCTTTATATTTGACGTCTTCAACTCTCATCCGAGCTAAATCGGCCTCGCTCTCGACAATAGCGGACATAGTTTTAATGCGTCGTATGGTCCGAGCGAAATCCAACTGAAACTTTTCCCAGGCGCCTTGACGCAACAATACATGGGGATTTATCCGAAAGAAATGTATTGACCGAGCGTAGAAGCAAATTACTTCAGTGTAGACATCTAGTAAGGCAGTCTCAAGCGCCCTATCCATAGGAAGAGTCTTTTCATAAACTTTAAGTCGTGGAAGTGTAAGGCTTAGTTCCTCGAGCATATTCATGATATCTTGAAGCGAATCAGTCGCAGAGGATGCATGGGATAGCATAAGCCGAATACTGCCCCATACAAGTGCAGTAAGTGTTGTATCAGCACCGAAATAGAGTGCAATAATTGCTGAAAAATCATCCACGAATTTTAGCTTCGGTCCAAGGCGATAGACTGACGAGAGAGATGTCTGTTCCCGAGACAAATGTGACTCAATGTACTTAGTATCATTGAGAAGATCTTCAAGAGATTTCACCCCAATTATATTCTCATACTCGTCATTCTCTTGAAGCTCCTCCCGATAGCGCTCGACGGCCCTATGCCAGAGAGGGCTCCCTGAGCTTCATTTGCAGTAGTTAGCAGAAGCACAGCAACAAAATCAATTCGCAATCACAATAATGAAAATAATTACCTACCTTGCCTGGCCCTTAGACATTTGGTTGATGTTAACTGTCGAGAATAAGAAGTGATTTTAAAAACAGTATGGACGAGGATAGAAAGGTTAACCCCTCAGTGGATCAAAGCACAGACCTCTAAATCCATAATTCATAATTATCCTAATCTATCGACCTGCATATAAGCTTCCACTTTAAATTGCACAAAATTATACATATAAGATACATGCAGGGGCTCGAGACATAACCAATTAGACCTCTTTTAAGTACGGTAAACAACCAGCGGATATAACACCAACATGTTTCTGTAGGCGCCCTTGAATTGATGGTAAATCCACGAAGTAGTATTTTTAGTAACGTCAAATTAGTTATAATCTTCTCCTCGTTATGTCCGAGTAGTCTTAGTTATATCACTTTTGATAAATAACGTGTCGTCATCCAATATCGCGCGACCAGATATTTATCACCGTTTCGAGCAATGCTGTACAAAAAAGAAACCTTTGCCTCTTCGAGTATGTATTGCTTCTTAAATCCCCTAAAATTTGTGCTAACGGCTGCCAAGATGGAAAAAACAGTTTCGTCGACGATAGATTGGCATCTATCTTTCTCTGTTCTCATGACAAGCTACAATGGTATCGATGGTGGATCTACGACCAAGTACAGAGCCAGCCAAACCAGCTTTTCTCAACTTTGCACGGTTATGACCCGAAAATAGACGATAGCTGGATTGGCTCATTTTCGACTATGTGGCAAGAGGTATCTCAATATATGACGGCGACTGCTTCGGTTAGCATTGATGAAATCGTCGCCCATCTCCTCGAATTCGACATCTTAGAACTTGGAAGCGATCCCAATGCCCTCATTGCCGCGAAAAATCTCATATTTGCCGTCATAGGATGGCAGACAATGTTATACCAGGCCGACATGCATTCATGCCCTCCCGAGCAGCTAGCAATTCAAAGCCAAATGGGTGTACATCAAGGCCAGGCCCATATGTGCCTAAAGCAGAATCACTCATCTTGCAGGAGAAGGATGCACGAATTTCTACTCGGATATGGATTACTCCTGCCCCCTCGAAACTTCGAGGGACTTGGGTCTGTAGAGGATAAAAAGGCTTTTGCAGAATTCAAGAGTGTTTCGTCGACTTCTTTTAATGCTTCTCTCCTATCATCCATTGGCGACGTGACTATTGAATGGGTCGATAGTCTATCGTGCCACATGGAGTTCGACCCATACTTGAACAAACTTTTCCTCTTTCGATATCCCTCATTCTGCCTAGCAAATATTCCTGCGGATGGGTCTGGACACTCTACAAAAAGCGCCATCTATGCATGTGCTACTCCCCGGGATAGTGCTGGGCAGTGGGCGACAACAGCCGATGTTAACCAAATGCTACAAGAGACAACATTGTCATACCGCCTGCTATTTGGGCAGAATAAGGCAAGCCGTCAACTGTTCCAAAAATCCAAGCCGTATGCATGTGCTACTCCCCGGGATAGTGCTGGGCAGTGGGCGACAACAGCCGATGTTACCCAAATGCTACAAGAGACAACATTGTCATACCGCCTGCTATTTGGGCAGAATAAGTCAAGCCGTCAACTGTTCCAAAAATCCAAGCCTTTTGAGAATATTCCAGAGGCTGGAAGGGATACATTTCTTGAGCGGCTCTGTGGTAGGAAACGCTACCAGTCGAATTATAATAGTCCCGAGCGAGAGACTTATGACCTAGCTCACGACTTTCCGATACTCCGGAGTCGATTATTGCCACTACTACGCCATCTATCCGCAAAGAAACCTCGTACATGGAGAGAATTATGGGAAGATAAGCGCGACTCTGCTTCATGGCTCACATTTTGGGCTGTGTTGGTTATAGGAGGGATGGGACTCATTTTAGCAATGCTTCAAACGATACTCCAAATTGTGCAAGTTATTCAACACTAGTACTCCATGGAAAATCTATCGCATTACACCCTCCGCTCTGCCCAGCTTTGGACGACGCCTTCTTCTGTTGCATCGTACTCTCGGATGCTCACTTGATCCCCATCAAGGAACGTGTTCGCCTGGACGAAGACCCATTTCGGTTCCTTATTCGCAAGAACTACGTCCCGCCATTCAAGATATTCGCCATCTACTTTTGACAACCCTTCGTAATAAGTGCGGCATGACTGAACGTCGGCTGTACAACGATACATGTGAAGCCTCAAGAGCATCCGTCCAAGGGCCTGTTTGCCATGCGTACGGATCTTGGATCGATCGACTTGGACGATGAGACTTCTCTTTGATAGGTCACATTTAATGGACATAAATCCGTTCCCGTCAGTTAATAGGCATTTCAACATCGCGAAATGAGCCTGTGGTGATGTTTAGCATTATACCACCAAGACGCGGAACAGAGATGACTTACTCTGCTATGCGCCTGCCCCCATTTCTAAAATTGCAAGGTTAGCTAATTATTATTAATAACATTGTATTTGAGGAAACTTTACGTTGCTATCAATGTTGAAATTCTGTAGCCCACGGAGGCCATCAACACCGAGTTGGAGATACAGGTTGTACGTAACTGGTTATGCAATTAGCATGGTTATAACATACGTTGGACTGTAACTGAAACTTACGATCGTCGTTTGTAATCTCAGAGTCTGTTGTGAAACCAAAGAGGGACAGTAATTCGGGATCGTCCATGAGATATGCCCCGACAAGCTCGGCCCTGCATTCGTCAACTGTAGTTGCCAACTCCCCGAATTGGCTTGTCCAAGTTTGGCCTGGCTTGTACCAACAGGTAATAGCCTGTCCAGTGAGGGGGTCAATGGGCTTATTAGTTATATCGAAATTATACTTATCATCGCCTTCTTGCACCATCATCTTGCCAGTGCCGTGGCCTAATAGCTCGTGAAGAACAACCCAAAGGTAGTAGGCAGAGAATTTATGCTTCTGAAAGATCTCCGCCTCACATCCATCGATATATGGGCAAAGGTCAGATTTGTTACTCTCTGCAGTCATTCGGTTGGCAACTATTATGTTCTTAAAACCGCACTCTTGCCGTATGTCGTTGTACTTTTCCTTGATCAGCAACTGTCTGCAGGATAGGCGGCGTATAAAAACCTACGTTTGGAAGATTAATGCCAGGGAATATAATTGTAGAACAATACGCCAGTGCTTTTTCTAATTAGCAAGTATCATAATGTTGCTTGCGCAAACATACCGTGCACGCTCGCAAAATCTGGTGGCTCAAAAAGCTCCTTCTCAAATGGCCCCTTACCATCGTTCTCTAAGGAATGAGACTGAGACCACGGGAGCCGTCGAATGAACTTGGCGGAGTTGTCCACGAGCCTTTTGAGGGCCTTTGTCTCCTCGGAGTCTGAAATGGCAATCAAGCCTTCGAACTCTGCTCTAGTACCGTGAGGGTCGCGATATGGCTCTACAAAGCCCATAATGTTCTCAATAACTGGCGCTTTATCCTTGACCCAAGTGCGCTGTGAGGCGCGGTATGCATGTAGGCTGCCAGTATGAAAGCTCTCTATGTACTGAGATATGAATAGCTTCTGGGTGTCATTCGCTGTATAATTCGATGCTTCAATAAGTGATGCACAAATTTGTTTGAGTTCATCACCATGGTCGCCTGACACGAGCTGAATAATTGATTTTCTGTCCTGTTTTAATTGAAACTCGTGGCTCGATGTCCTGGTTTCTGTAGAGGCCTGAAGTACGGTGAAAGTCGGCGTCCCCGCTACTATGCTCTTACTAATGCGCGTATTTTCTGGGAGTATAGAGCGTTCTTGCAGGTTATGCGATATTGCTTCAACTTCGTCACTGCTTATGTCACAATGGCCTGGGTAGTAAGCACTTTGTGCGGTTCCGCTAGGATATCCCAGACTAAAAGGGGGCGTGGAGAGTATGTCGTTGGCAAACCCGGCGTACAGTTCCTGAAGTTTGGGGGATCTTGAAGCAAGTCTTTTCAGAGGTTCGAGGTTACTGAGGTTTGGCACAAACTTTTGATCTCCCGATCCCTATCAGTACTTAGTATAAATACGGGGACTACAGTCAATAATCTGAGAATACGTACATAATAGTTTCCAACATTTGATAAGAACGTCGCTGCATACCTAAGAAATGCAGCACAATCATCTGAAGAAATGCCATCTTCGCTAATGAGGCTTTCCCAATCACCAGAGCAGGAGGAATATAATTCCATGATGAAATCAAATATTGGAATGGATTCTGGGGAAACTTGTCGGAGTATTATTTTCGTCCCCTGCCACGCGGCACTGAGAGGCGACGGACATGTTAGAATCGTGTATGTAAATGAAGAGCTATAATGGATATTTTACCGTGACATGTGATGAGCATAGAGTTTCTCTCGCTGCGACAAGCCACCGAAGGCCTTTCTGATACTGAGTTGGTGAATTGGAGGCCGAGGGGGGTAGTAACTCGGTATTGGGCCCTCCATACTTAATTGAGGGTTAGAAGCAGTAATAAAGATCGCGAGGAGTACTAGGTGTACAGCGGTTAACTGTAGAAGCAGTTCGTAGCCTCCAAATATAATCGTAGGCAAGTTACGAATAAGTGTCGCCGGCTTTAGATTAGGTTACTTGAAGCCCCGCCCCCACAAGATCTGCTCGGTTCGGATCGGCTCACGGACCACCAGTGCCAATGGGAGGTAATCTAACCAACCACAGGTTGCCCTATTTGGATGACTAACATGATTGTCGCTATTTCCAGCACCCAACACCCCCAAATCTCAAATCAGGCCCTCAAACACCATATATGGACCTTGAATTCGTACTTGAAAATTAATACAAAATACACATCATGGAACCGAGAACACAGGTAGTGCCCTGGTACTCTAATTTCAATTTACCCGCCCTTCTTGAGCATGCAGGCCGGCTTCGAAATGTTCCCTGCTCTTGTGATGTAGCCCAGCAACCACAGAGGGGAAGTCTGAACTGGGCTAGTTTTCTTTCCTTTGAGGATGAGGTAGAATGGGTATTTCGGTCTCCGGCCACTGAGGAAGATGAATTCACTTTGGAAACCGTGGGAGAGTTGCTAGAAAGCGAGGTTGCAACGATGAAGTATATTAGGGAGAATAGTTATATCCCCATTCCTCATATATTTGATTATAGGTTAGTTGACAGTCTACTATATGAGGCTATATATGTTAATTGGAAATAAAGTTCTACTGCGTCAAATTTAATTGGAATTCCTTACATTTTAATGAGCAAGGCTCCGGGAACTCAACTGCAAAATTTTAGATGGGATCCCCATCCGCTCGAGAAAGGAGTGTTTCCCCAACGGCAGCATCTTAGTCCAACGCAGAAAGAGAAAGTAATACGGCAACTCGGCGGGATAGCATCGCAGTTATCAAACCTGCGATTCAACGAATTAGGCTCCCTTTTTCAAGAAGCTGGGGAATATCGTGTAGGAAAGTGCCTCTCTCCTGCCTTTGTCTTTCATGACCGAGAGACCTTGGGCGATATCGAACGGGGCCCATTTAAACACGACGACGAATATTATCAAGCACTGGTTTCAGTTCTCTTCAACATGCTCAAGGGCTTAGGCTCCAACACAACGTTTTCTTCGCTCCGATTCCAGTTCTCGAAGACTTCGAAACATCTCAAAGCAGACGCACTGCGATTTCTTGGTGGCAAGATTTTGTCAATATTGGTGGTAAGATTGATAGCGGCCAAAACAGGCTCGACTATTGTACCGCAGGCCACTTCCTGCAAAGAATGATACCTTTTCTCCGTGGGGAAACATTTGGAGCATTATCAAAGCCAGTAAATGGATTTCCACTCTGCCATCCGGATCTCAGCGCGAGCAACATCTTTGTCGATAGCGAGCTTAATATTACTTGCGTTATCGACTGGGCATTTGCATCTACTGTTCCCATCTCAACTGCTCTTATGACACCAGGTCTACCGCATCCTCGGGATGGCACGGAACCATACCTCGATTTAGCGTTCAAGTCTGGTTTTACTGCCGATCGTCCCCATGATGAGGTAAAGCTCGAGATTAGTTTATGGGAATGCACCCGCAGAGCATGGCTCTTTACCCGCCTAGTTCTTCTCGATGGCTTGCAAGATTACTACTATTTTAAGGAGCTATACACATCTGTCTATAAACCGACAGAGGAAGTTAATATATCCACTCTTTTCAAAGAAGCGCAGAAAGAAGATAGCCTTGTGGAGCTTGCCGAAGCGCTTGCCGATGACGAAGAATGGGCACCTGAGATCCTGAAAGACGAAGAAGAGTACTTTTCTTTCGTTGGCAAGAAGGAGAAACCTAAAGGGGGGCCGAAAGAAACTAAGCTAATTGGCATTGAGAGACATGCGATAGCGAGGAAAATCAATATGGTTGCGGGACTAAGCCATGATTTTGTGGCGGACAAGAGGCTATGGCACTGGATTGAGAAGATGAAGAAATATTAATCTATTTATGTCACCTGAGCCCCTTTCTATCTCATTCTTCCATCAGCTATCTAGAGAATCCGATTTTGTGTACTCTTATTTTACGGTTGAATATCACATTAGTCACTGACAAATCATGCTGCTTATCAGTAGGAGAACGAACTTCATTTGCGCATTATGGGAATTATCCGTTGTTGCGTATCTCGTGCGTCCTGGCTATGTTATATTAGACTTAACACGCACTAGCCCCTCGGCCCACAAACCCACGGAAAGATGCTGAATATCTCCTCTCCTGCTTCTATAATGTTCCGAATGGCGTGAGGTACTGTTATCACATTCGTAGCATCTAGTTCCCTTTCTGCGCCTTTATTCCATCGATTTCCCCCCACCATTGTATTTGAACTAGACATCTAGAAGTGGGCTAAAAAGGCTAGCATCTTAACATCAAATTCGAAGGAAGTAAGCTATTATACTTCAAAGTGGCGTGGTCCAAAACAGGTCAAATGTGTGTTTCGGAGATAATAACTTCTCCACATCAAAACTTTCCCCTTCATACGCAGCCTTAATAGATCCCGGTTCAAATGACACAGGGGTATCTGGACTACGGAGGCAATATCTACGCAGGACATGACTTGCGTATCTCGGATCTGATAAACTGCGACCCTCCCCCAAGTCCAGCCAGCGAGTTAGTATCAATGCTACGCCATTTTTAAGAAAGTCCTTGATATCAATTTGGAACTCGGTAGGGCAGATCTTGCACTGGAACAAGCCCGAACAAACCGGGCATCTGAGATTGAGCCGCAAATTATTCCACTTATCTGACAGTGTAGTTTTGTTTTCAACTCTGACCAACCGCGGCTGCGGCGGCTCCCAAATTCCCAATGCGGGCAAACATGTTTATACATCCTATCAGGGACGATAAGCTCATATCCAACTGGGAATAGAAGCCAATCCTGATGGCGCAATATGAAATGGCCATTTATAATCCGAGGGACAGACGTCCATTGGTGGTTAAATCCACGCGCATATGGAGAACCAAATCCAGTTAACAAGGAAAGCTGCTCGCTGCAGTCTAGGCCATGGCGGTGAAGCTTCATAGCTGACTGAAACGTAACAGAGCAGAATCCTTTATGGATATAGTACTGCACATCTGAGGTGAGATCTCTCACTAGACAACGCGGACTCTCGCCAGCGTCCCATCGTGAGTTGTATCGTCGTTTAGCACCGTTATGAAGAAGCTTGCAGTCGTAGCACAAGATTTGTTGGGGTATATCCCTCTCCAGAAGCTCCAAGAATGCCAGTCGGTCAGGTTTATGGCCCTCTGTCTTGAGCTGATCAAGATAATGGTTTCCCAAGATATTCCAAACTGGTCGACAGGTCAGGGTAAATGAAACGGCGGCTTGGAGAGGCAGTGATTCTGCAATGGACATAATAAGCTCTATCGGGAGCACCTTGAGAGGAGAATATTTGAGGCTGTTGGGTCGAGGTCCTGAAGTGATACGAAAGGGATAAAGAGCGTCAAAGAGTACTATAAGTTTATGAAGGGGCTCCATATTGATAGAATCTGTTATGACCAAGACAGAAAAGAAGATAGAGCGCCGAGTATGACAGATATGGAAGGATGATGATGTATATCTGTATATCTGTGGTTTTCGAAAAGGAAAATGGACGAATGGGACGGTATTTACATACACGCCACTACTATACTAAGGGCTTTGGAATAATCTATCGAATGAGGCCATGGCCTGTCAACCATGGTAGTATTCGGAGCTACTATATTCCACCACTCTATTTCCTATTTTAGGTTTCAACCCCCCTAGTAAGTATTACAATATCAGTTACTGACAGAAGGTCACTAACTGCCACTTACTAGCCGAATGATAGTTACTGGCAAAGATCACAAATAAACAGTGTTCCACGAGCGATTTAATTTCCTAGGGTCTCACGCAGCCCTGTATCATTTATTAAGCTATAAGTTACTCCAGCTTGCCTAGAAGCAAGGAGAAAGGGGCAATGATTCACCTCCATCGCCTCTTTTCCCCTTCTCTCCGGATAAGACGACCATTCACCCCAAGCTTCCAAATTCTTGCGCCGACACGGTCCTTGTCATTTGTTATTTCTATGTTTGAAGCCGCCTCAAGTGGTTCAGGAGGTACCCCCGATCCTCGTCCCTGTCCGTGGCTCACAGGGCCCCTTCGATTAGTTTTTCCTATTGAGAGTTTCCCGCCGCCTGATCTTAACGGTCTATTTCGTTCCACCTTCTTCTCCACTACTAGCGGGCTTGTCCTACTATTGTCCGCCGTACTGTCTGTTCCACCAACTGTACTAGCAGCGACGAAAAGTTCTCCGCGGCTTCCTTCAGCTCCAATACTATCCCTAGCAGTGAATGAAGCTTGTCTGCCATATAATCGACTATGCTCTCGCTCTTGGTGGTTGAGTTGAGAGTGCTGCTACTGATAAAGGTTGCAATAGCGCATTTCCACCGCGGGAAGCCGAGCGAATCTTGAAGACCAATTGATTTGACGGCGTATATGCACGCCAGGAAGCCTATGAGGATGCGCATAGCCGCAAGGAAGCCTAAGACCAAGAAGATATCTTCCCATGCCGGAAAGCCGCAAGCTATGGTGACGGTTATAAGGATAGCTAATATCTGAAAGTCGGCCGTGGAGGCGTAGACGTCGAGAAATATAAACAAGTTGTTGACGTATTGAAAAACAGGGGTTCTTTTCCTTGTTATTTCCTTGGGTGCTACTGTATCGGGGGGAGTAGCTATAGGTACTATCGTAACTTTTTTTGATGTAGTTCCAGAAGGTCCTGTTTCTTCCCGTCTGTCTCTCTTCGTCAAATGCTTTATATCAGAGAATCTAAAAACGCAAGATATTGGTTAATCTGAAAACTCAAAATAAGAATCATAAGGAGGGCAGTGTTATTTAAACCATACCTTCCATTATCTTGTGACTGTAGCAGCATGGTCTTCGTGAACATATTGGTGTTGTGTTGTGGAGTCAAAATCCTTCTTCTTCGTATCCAGCTCTGATAGACCCTGGTTCGATGCGGGGGAGTTCTGGTAGAAGCTGAGGAGCAGAGCCACGCAGAACGTGGTTCTGATATACCGGGTCTGATGATGTACGACCATCTCCCAGGTCCAGCCAACTCGTCACTACAAACGCAACCCCATCCCCAAAGTCTTTGTAATCGATCCGGTACTCAGTAAGGCAGTATCTGCACTGGTACATTCCCGTACACGTCGAACATGTTGCGTTAAGCTTCGCATTCTTCATGTGGTGTACTCGACAACCCAATTTAGGCCCAGGGAATTCCAAATGGGGGCAGATCTTTCCCACTGGAAAAGAACGAACCTTCACCGCCCACCCGAGTGGAAACAAATACCAAAGCTGGTTTCGTAGTAGGAAATGGCCGTTTCTAATCCGAGGAGTAGATTCCCATTGACGGTTGTATCCAGTCAATGTCGAAAAGATAGATTTAGTCAGTGAAGAAAGCTGTATACCGCAGTCAATGCCATGACGATCAAGCTTCATAGCCAACCGAAAAGTGGCAGAGCTAAATTTTACCTGTATATAGCGGTCTACCCCTGATGTCCAGTCTTGTAGACCGCATGGTTTTGTAGCACTTCTCTTCTCTGTATCGTGTCGTAGCATAATGTTGCTGTGAAGCCGTCGACAGTCGTGGCATAGTATGTATCTCGGTAGGTCTCTTTGGAGGCTGTCCAAGAAAGCAAGCTGTTCATTATCATGGTTTTTTGCCCGGAGCTGATCGAGATATTTAGTCCCTAAGCTAATCGATACGAGCCGGGACGTAAGGGTAAACAAGGCTGCGGAATGTGGCGGTAGTAGCTCTGAAATAGATACACTAAGCTCTATTGGGAGATTCTTAAAGGGCGGGTATTCTATGCTCGTAGTCTGATGTTCCAAGTCGCTTGGCCAAAGATTGAGGGTATCAGGTCGAGATTCCAACTCATCAGGCCGAGGTCTGTAACTAACACGCGTAGGAGAGAAGAAACTTGAGGACACTGGACGTCTGTCAAAGGGTCGCATTCTGACGGCACCTGCTTTAGTAGAGTAGATTAAAAGAGTGAGCGGTAAATGTACAAAGCTTAGGATAGCGAGATTATTAGCAGTGAAGATATGAGAAGACTTGCGTTTTGGGGGAGAGGGTGGGAGGGTAGGAGCAGCAAACTCACACTACCGGTCACTCGCCGAGTAGTTATTAGTTAGTATTTGAGTCATACTCTGAATGAGACCATTGTCTATCATGCCACTCCAGGAACAGGGACGCTTCCATCCAGGAACTGTAGCAGTGTATGGCGCGCGCTACTCTAGCTAACTTACCTAAAAGTTACAATAACATAGCTTGGTGAGTATCCCCACTAGCTCATAGCACTGTTGCAGGATAGGTTCGACTTGGCTGGCGCGGAAGCTGCAACTGAGAACGAGAAGCATGGGGCCGTGTAAGGAGCGACTGATAGGGGGCCCTTAGCTCCTTCCATTTTTTGTCGGGAATTTACGTACAACACTTTCCCAGAATATGTGCATACCGCACTTGCGTCCCTAGCACTTTACTTCAAACTACAAATCAGAAGCCGGACATTTATAGTTTGGATTTAGTTAACTTATCCTGCGAAGTACAATCGCCAACGTTTTTATAGAGTGGCACCATAATTAAGGTGCGGGAGCTAACTATAAACCAATCTGCAAGAATGGCCCAGCTGGTGTCTGATAGTTCAACCAAAGATTCAGATAGAGGCACTATGTTCTGCTTCCCTGACAGCAGGTACTGTCCCGAGATGAAAACACGTCAATTAAAGTAGTGGCCTTATCATATCATTGGAGTCTATCACTGAAATAAGCTTTTATCTGCCTATTTGGGATCTATAATGCTCCCAGTAATTATTGCGAGCCTAACACCCAGCCCGAAAATCCTAGCAGTCAGAAACTATGCTCTAGACCCCCATAAACAAGCTCTCAAAATATCCCACCTAACATCTACTCCTCAAGCCCATCCCCTTCTACATCCCCCTCCGCATCCGCCACTTCCTCGTCCTCACAGCAGGGCGGCAGCCTCTCATTCTCCTTCGGTACCTTCCAATTCAGCATGCGTTCGTTCTCCACAAACGTGTAGAAGCTCGCATAAATAACAGTAACATTGTCCAGATACTTCAGCCCCAAATCCAGCTCCCTCACCACACCCACAAATTTCATCCCCACAAAGCAGCGCTCCAGGATGTCCTCGTCCACCCAGAAGGTCTCATCGGTGTACACTGGTGGATTCGCCGCCAGCTCCTGTTCCTCTTCAATGGTGAGGTCAAGCGTGGGCTGGTAGGGATGTGTCCATGGCTTGCAGGCGAGGAGGCCAAGGGGCTTAAACGCGCCCATGCGGCCGTCTGCGGCTTTGATACCCGCAAAGTTGTTTCGGACCCTCTCGCTTGGGGGGGTAATACTCCCAACTTCGAAGCCACGGAACTCCTCGGCGACAACTGCAGGGGCTTGGTACTCCTCGAGGCTCGTAACGTCAATGGCGGCGAATTGCTCGGCTGTTCCCATCAGCGCTATTGCTGCGCGGAAGGTGCGGTGCGCGTGGTCAATCGACATGTACTGGTTCGGATCTGCATCGTCGGCGAGATCGGGGAGCGTCGCCGGGTCGATGTAGAGAAGTCTGGAGTAGCCGTGGCAGATGATGGAGAGGGCTTTGTGGAAATTTCCTGGGAAGGATGCGCCGATGTCGTGGATGGCTGGGAGCTCGATTTTGGCGAGATCACAGATCTTCTGGGCGGCGATGATGGGTTTGGTGTACTCGGGGCAGACACCATGCATGAGGACATAGTTGAGAAAGTTCTTGACGACGTTGCAGTAGTTGTTGACGAGGCTTTGATTGTGGATGCCGAAATTGTATGGGGCTCTGGAGGACCTGACTGGGTTAGTGGTGGGAACAAGCGTTTGAGGGTGGTGAACTCACAAAAAAGCTTTGGCGATGCCCTCGAAATCTACCACCCAGTTCTGCGGCGCACATGGATCATAGAACTTACTGCCTGCCTCATCGCCGCCGAACATGACATCGGTGGCGTTGATATCGGCGATCGTGGGGCCATCAAAATTTTCCAGTGTCTCATTGTCCACCCCTCCAGTGAATGCCTTGATCGTTGTGTCAATGCCACCGAGAGCCAAGTATTTGTTGAAGATGTTGGCACGCTCTTCATCTAGCTTGCGTCTGGCACGGTAGCGCTGGATGCATGTCTCGATCCGCTCTGCAAATGGGCGGGCACTTTACAGTCAGAAAATCGTTTGCAAGGAGGTGATGTAAAACTTACAAGTGGTATAACTGTTCCACTTCCTCCTTGTGGTCCTCCGGTGTGATTGGCGGGTCGGCATAAAATTCTTCGAAACCAGTTGGGTTTGGCTTCTTCTTCTTCTTTCCACTGCTCTTCTTCTTCTTCTTCTTCTTCGAAGCGCCCTCACTGGGTCCGGCCTCTTGAGTTTCAGTGGGATTTACAGCCTCGCCATTCTCATCCTCCATTCCTTCCGCAATGCTTGGTCTCTTTTTGGCCATTTCGTCAAGTCCACGATTATCTTCGCCTTTGCCGGCAACAATAGCTGTAGGTTCTTTAGCCAATTCTGGGCCCTGTTCAATCCCAGTATTGATTCCTGGAACTGTGAGCTTTGCCGAAGTTTGGTCCTGGGCAACAGCTTCCCCCGGAGCTGGGGCTTCAGATTGGGGTGGGCCTTTTGGTGACATCGAGACGGGTCTGAGCGTCGTCAGTTCCTCTGGGGTGTATCGGAGACCATGGTTACTCGCAGGCATGGCGCTGGTCTCAGGCGCTGTTGTTGGGGCGCTGTCTGAAGTCATCGCGGCAGGTTCCTCTGCGCGTGGAGTCATGTTGGTTGTGGTGGCAGTGCAGCTGAGATCGGAGCCGTGTTAGTATACCACTACAAGAGCGGTTGTGTGATTGCGCATACAGAGACTGTATACACAGCCTATATCGGAGGGCAATCAACTAACCTTTGTGATGTATTGCAAATTGTGGACGATTTGGAAATAGTAGATGTTTGTAGGGTAGAAAGGAAGGTAGATTGTATGTTCACGAAGACAGCCAACAAACAACCTTTGAAAGGCTGACGGACAGAATGGGCCTCAAAATCAAGTACGGGAATGTAGAAGTTTGTAAAGCGTTAATTCTCAGTTCAGGTACTACGAAGCTAAAATAACGAATCAAAACGTGAATACAATAAAAGTGCAGTTGAAGTGAATAGCCCTGGTCGCGGACAGAGATTGCAGTAAATATTTTGCTTTTGCTTTTGCTTTATTGACACTGTCAATATGCAGAAGGGCGCAGTACACGCCACAACACGCCACGGCTTCACGGAGTTAGAGAGAAGTGGTATGGGTTGAAGGCTAAGTGAGGTTGAGATGAGAAGCGCAAGATACGAATGATGGACCAACTTGGTCATGACCTACGAAACGCCCAACCAACAAACAGTTAGGAAGGCCCTCGGCGTCAAAAACGTTGGATACAACAGACGCCTTACGTATCCCCCAGCTCTGATACCCTTAGCTTTGCGTTGGGAATCATTTATTGGTGTTGGTGCTTGAAGGACGGGCGAGAAGAGAAAGAAGTAAGCGAGGGCGGCGGGCTGTGCCACGGGCAGAGTAGCTGCGCTTGCTTCCCAGCCTCGTCATGCTCACCGCGTCCAAAATACCGATGATAAATATATGCACTTCGCAAGCACTCATGCGGAGTTCGTGATCTTATACGCAATTCTATACGTGGTCATCCCAAGCTGTCCGCATAGAGCGGCAGTAGTGGCTGTGGCGGAGGCGCGGGTCGGGCGCGGCCGTTGTGGCGGGTTGGGGATATTTTATGGATTTGGCGAATTAAGCCCTCAAATTTAATTAATTTGATGCATTTCATTTCTTTATTCAGCAAAATCCCAGCGCTTATCCCCCACTACAGCCACATCACAGGGAGTGCTCGGACAACTCATATGCACCAGATTAGGTTATTGCCACGACAGACCGCCTGGCAGACCGCAAGTACCGCTCACCCCGCCTACTCAGCCTCGCGCAACTTCGACGCTTTCTCCTTCAACCAACGCATCGCGCGCGTAGCGTACAGTACATAGACTTCCTACAATCATTGCTTCTTAAATACGGGCCCTATACCCCGACTTTTCATTTTGTTTCTCTCCAGTATGACCATTTTATAGACTACTACCAAAAAAAAGCATAATGAGCAGGGTCCTTCCGGAAATAGGGGACCTGGTCGGCTTCGACCACGCCGTCGCTGGACAGTATGTTATGCGCCGCGCCCATTCACCCCCTCCAGCTCGCGCAAACTCACTAACCCACACAGCGATGGAACCCTCACCGACCCCGCTGGCGAACTCTTCGTCAAGCCATGCACCGCAACCGAAATCGCCTTCTACGAATACACCGCCGCGCACCACCCCGCCTTCGCGGACCTGATGCCCACCTTCCTCGGCACGCTCGCCCTCTCCGAATCACAAACGGCCATCCTCGACGAGTCCAGCGCGACTACGCTCCCCAAGTCCTCGACACCGCCTGCGCATGCCGAGCAGTTCGTGCTGCACCACAAGTTCATCAAGACGAAGCGCATTGTGACCGACCGGGCCCTCGTGCTCGAGAACGCGACGCACGGCTTCCGCCGCCCAAATATCCTCGATGTGAAGCTCGGCGTGCGGCTGTGGGCGGATGACGCTCCGGCTGAGAAGCGCGCGCGGTTCGATAAGATTACGGCCGAGACGACGCACGCGTCGCATGGGTTCCGGGTCGCGGGGATGCGGGTGTGGCAGGGGGACGACGCGCCGAGGGGAGGGCATGTCGATGCAGATGGGTATAAGATTTATGATAAGAATTATGGGCGGGAGGAGATTGGAGTTGACAACGTGGCGGATGCGTTTCGGGAATTTATCGGGGCGGGGAGGGAGGCTGGCGTCGATGAGGAGTTAGGGAGGCTGGTGGCGCAGGCGTTTCTGGCGGAGGTGGAGGAGGCGAGGAGGGTGTTGGAGAGTGTGGAGACAAGGATGTATTCTTCGAGCTTGTTGTTTATCTATGAGGGCGATGGGAAGGCGCTGAGAGAGGCGATGGAGGAGGCTACGCGGGTTGGACAGCGTGCGGCCACAAATGGGAAGGCGGAGGCGGCGACGAATGGAGAGGCAGTTCCAACAATGAATGGAGTTGGGATTGAGGAGCTCATCAACGGAGATGGCGATGCAGACGAGGATGAGGATGAGGATGAAGAGGTCCTGCCTAAGATCTACAGCGTCAAACTCATCGATTTCGCCCACGCCGAGTTCGTGCCAGGTCAAGGCTCGGACGAGAACTCGCTCCGAGGCATCAGGAGCGTCGCGGAGATCCTACGCAGCATTGGAGAGGAAGAAGAAGGAAAGAAACAGAAAAACACTGCATGAGCGAGTTGGCGCTATTGGCTTATCACATGGAGCATGGCATACGATGATTTCCTTTCTTTCACATAGCGCCTCTCACCTCCCGTCTGGACGGGCCGACGCTTTGGGTGTTTCTCTCTCTCTCGGGCACCCATCTTTATTTCAATCCTTCTCAGCCTCCCATCTTCATCTCAGTCCCTTCTCAGTAACTGACTACTCTGGTCGCGGGGAAGGTTATGAAGACTTTGAAATGCTGAGGATGGGGCTTGATAAACAGGCTGGACTTGCATACAGCGTGACGATACCGCTCCAATGACCTAGAAACTACAGATAAATAGAACCTATACGGCACAAAACGCAGATCTCGAGTAATCAGCCTGCAATATGAATTAAGTAAGATATTAAAAGCTGTCGTGCGACAGTGTAGATCCCCTACTTCAAATCCGGACCCTTGTCAACTGCCGAGACACAAGTGCCAATACTGACGCCATCATCCCATCTACCCCTCCTTCCCAAATCCCCCACTATCCTTCACCACAAACCACTTTCGTGCTCCGCTCCGATTTAATTGGAATTACATAAATCATAGGATTAATCAGCACGTCGGTTAACCCCGCGTCATTACCATCGCCATCTGTCGCCATCCAACTGACGGCAGACTTTATATCCGCAATAGAGGCCGTCTATGTCCGCATATACTCTGCCCCGCTCAGTCGCACTACGAAGCTGTGTTTATAAGCTTTCTCCACCTACCCCGCCAAGTTCCCTTGTGCCGCGCAGGTATATAACTCGGCAAGCCCTCAGTCCAAAACCCTCAGTACCGGGCATTTCAAGAAGGACATCTACACGTTTCCAATCGTCAATCCGTCAATTCCAAAGCTCCATACCCCGCACATACACAACCATGGCCTCCTCCGTCCCAACCACCATGCGCGCCATCAAGATCCCCCACACCGGCGGTCTCGAAGTCCTCGAGCTACACAACGACATCCCCGTCCCCACCCCCGCCGCCGGCCAAATCCTCATCAAAACCGCCGTTGCAGGCGTAAACTACATCGACACCTACCTGCGCACCGGTCTCTACCCTCCCCCCGCCTCCGGAATCCTTGGGCAAGAAGCAGAGGGAACCGTCGTCGCCGTGTCAGCTGAGGGAGACACCTACGGCTTCAAGATCGGTGACCGCGTCGCTGGGTTTGCGCCGGCCGGAGGGGCGTACGCGGAGTACGTGGCTGTGCCGGCGCAGACGTCGTTCAAGCTGCCTCAGGGTATTGAGGAGGGGTTGGGAGCTGCGAGTTTGTTGCAGGGTCTTACGGCTTTGACATTGATTCGGGAGTCTCACCCTGTTAAGAAGGGGGAGACGATTCTGGTCCACGCCGCTGCTGGTGGCGTGGGATTGTGGTTATGCCAGCTCCTTCGTGCGGTCGGGGCAAAGGTTATCGCTACTGCTTCTACGGCTGAGAAATTGGCATTGGCGAAGGAGAATGGGGCGGATGAGTTGGTGAACTATAAGACGCATGATTTTGTGGCTGAGGTGCAGCGTATCACCAACGGCGCCGGTGTGGCAGCTGTCTTTGATGGTGTTGGTGCTGCGACGTTCGAGGGTAGTTTTGCGTCCGTGGCGAGGAAGGGGTCGCTTGTTAGCTTTGGCAATGCATCTGGACCTGTTCCGCCATTTACGATTGCGAGGTTGGGGGCGAAGAATATTAAGGTGTTGAGGCCGAGATTGGGCGCGTATGTGGAGACGAGGGAGGAGTTCGAGACGTATTCTACGGAGCTGTTTGGGTTTATTGCGGATGGAAAGGTGGGCGTAAAGGTTCATGGACGTTATAAGCTTGAGGATGTCGCGAAGGCGCAGGGCGAGTTGGAGGGGAGGGGAACAGTTGGGAAGTTGTTGCTTGTTTTGTAATGGTGGCGGTTGCATGTGTTATAATATAGGAAGCTGAAGGCAAGAAATTCCAAGACCTCTACCACAAAGATTGCACGCATAGTGTCTGAGAATATATCACCTGCGACAGCCACCCAACGTCACCTCATCTCGCCGAATAAATGCCGTTTGGGTAGAGCCAATTGTATCGCCAGACTGCCCCTGGCTTCATATTTACTTCGTAATTTGCTATCCAGATTCTAATCTACCTTCAAACCCTCTCTCAAAATCTATTATACCACCTTTTTTGCTTTATACCCAATGACACATACAGTCCATCTACTCCTTCTTGGCAGCCTTCGCAGCATCCAACAGAGCCGCCGGCGGCGACTGCCTATACCCCCTCGGGTTATTCGACACCCACTTCCACAAGTGCTCACACGCATCCTCAAGCGTCAACTCCGTCTTCCATCCCAGCTCCGCATTCGCACGTCTCGGGTCGGCCGTGAGATCGAGCACGTCGCCCGCGCGGCGTTCTACAACTTCGTAGTTCAGGTCGCGGCCCACGACGGTGCTGAAGGCCTTGATCATCTCGAAGACGGTTGAGCCACGGCCTGAGCCCAGGTTCCAGGAGCGCACGCCGGGGTTGGTGGTGCGCAGGTGGTTGAGGGCTGCGAGGTGGCCGTTGGCGAGATCGACGACATGGATGTAGTCGCGGATGCAGGTGCCGTCGCGGGAGGCGTAGTCTGGGTGGTATTGTCAGCTATATTCATGCCTCGTAGTCATGATTCGGGGGGCGCTTGTAAATTCGGGGGAGGTAAGATAGGCTGGGGGATCATAGATTCGGGGGTATCTGTACGTACCTTTGCCGAAAACGAGGAGCTTTTCGCGCTGGCCTGTTGCAACTTGGCCGAGGATGGGGAGCAGGTTGAATGGGTCACCGAGCGGGTCCTCGCCCATCAGGCCGCTGGGGTGGGCACCACCTGGGTTGAAGTAGCGGAGGAGTGCAGCGTTGTACTGCTCGTATGGCTGTCCTGCCTTCTTGGCGTTGTTACGCTGCGCATCTATGTAGTCGGTGATGACAAGCTCGATGGTGGACTTGGTGCGGCCGTATGGGTTGGTGGGACCGATGGGGCAGTTCTCTGGGATGGGGATCATGTTCTCCCATTTTGTGGCGTCGCCGTAGACGGTGGCGGAGGAGGAGAAGACTATGTTCGGGACGGAGTACTTGTCCATGCAGCGCAGGAGAATGATGGTGCCATTGACGTTTACGCGGTAGTATTCGAGGGGCTTCTCAGAGGACTCGCCGACAGCCTAGGGGGGATGTTAGCTCGAGGACATGGACTGGCCGAGAGAGGTAATAATCGCAATTGGTATAGGCCGTCGGTATTGAAAGAACTTACCTTCAAGGCGGCAAAGTGGATAACACTGTCAATATCGGGGTGCGCCTCGAAGACCTTCTCAAGTGCTGGCTCGTCGGTGACATCGACCTGGTAGAAAATGGGCCGCTTGCCGCACAGCAGCTCGATGCGGTCCAGGCTGACCTTGGACGAATTGTACAAGCTGTCTACAATAATCACATTGTACCCATGCTCGAGAAGTGCCAGGGACGTGAAAGATCCGATGTAGCCTGTGCCACTGTTGTTGATGATATCGTCAGCACAGCGATTTTTATCCCCGCATTGTAACCCCGCAATCGGTGATTTGTTTGGTGGGAGGCGGGAAGGCTTGCTTACCCAGTGATGAGAACGGTTCCGACAGCCATTATCAAGGGTCGTCACTGAAGAAAGAGTATATTCACAATTGGTATCAGAGGAAGAGTTGCGGTTGGAGTTGGAGCTAGAGATGAGATGGTGATGGTGTATTGGGGAACGAGAAATTGTCCGTCGCATGGCATGAGGGGCAAGGTGGGGTGGTGTTGTAACGTAACCCCGAAACACGGCAAGGGCCCGTCCTGGATCGTCATCTTTCACTGTAAGGGGTTTCAAGCATTTTAACAGCCTCTGCACTCAGAGAAGCTATACTCGAGCAGTTGTAGAAATGACATTGATCGCATATAAAGCGCAAAATACACAGCCTCGTCGGGTTCACAGGAATAGGCGCTATCCCAACTATATCCTTGTATAGGTCCAAGATCATCATCCTGCGACATCCAGTCAGCCACTCTAGTTATCATGATGACGAGATACTGAAGCATACCAGAGCCCAATCCGGGGTTTTGTGCCACGTACAAAGGTCGAAGAATAAATGTAAAGGTCGAGGTTGGATAAAACTGAACAAAGGCGCCTGGGATATTTGTGTCTCCGCAACTTGCAGTGAAAATCATCATCTGCCTGAAACGACATCTTGGGTATAAATAATGCTCATTATAACTCATCTCACAGTGTTTATAACAAAATATGAAGATCATAAATGAGAACAAGATACGAATCTATTTGTAGTATTTATCCCATCGTGTTCTCACAAGAGAGCTTGTTCTGGAACTGCAAACCTCAATCAATGATTGTCGACATTTCGGAGAATTGACGACCGAGACCCGGCGCATATTGGCCCAAAGTACCGTCCAACCAAATTAAGTATAGTGAGATACTTCGATGCCACGGATCTACCTTGTTCCGGGTCAAGTCCCTCGGCGCGTCCAACATCTTTTGTTTATGTCGTAGATGCGACCAGAGACCTCGAAGAATAATCCCAAGGCGACCGCGAACGGCTTCGCGAACGAGTGAACAAAGAAAAGAGCCAGTCCACCATCCCTCGCCATGCTGTAACAGGGCGCTATGATGATATGCCCTCTATCAATTGACCATCCCCTCATACAAAGCCCAGGGTCCGGCCGGCCGTAGATGGCCATCATCCATTGTGCTTCGTCTAGCGCTCCTCAACGTCCTCGATCCTGCAATTCTGCGCCGACGACGTCTCTACAATAATTACTCTGTAATTACCATTGTGCCTTATTGAGCCCTGTTGCGCCTATTCAGTCGGCTTCGCTTGGGGCGCTAAGCGTCGTATTGTTCCTATTGTGGTGGCCTGAATTCGCTACTGTCTTCTATTGACGCCAAGCCAGGCACCTCTTCTGAATAGCTTCACAATAGTAAGTAGAGCCCATTGACCCACTTTGGCTTCTCGCCAGCCTCGTCTATAAGAGCTCCTCCCACCCTGCCAACTTCATCTTTTCCTCTTTCCCCCTTTTGACTCACCGAACTCTCTGGCCTTCTTGACCCCTCGATTTTTTTCGTATCAACTTCATTTCACAATTCCAGACTTCGGTCCCAAGCTTTCCGGTTCCCAACCTTTTTCAGTCAGCTACTTCCGATTCAAATCTTGATAACCTTTACTAATTCATGTTCACAGTACAAACTTTCGCCAACCTTCACCTTTCTCAACTCCACCACCCCACCAACTCTCACCATCCTCGACCCCGCCGCAACCTCTCAACCTCCTCGACACCATCACCGACTCTCATCTTCGTCGACCTCGCCACGACTCTTCAACTCCCTCGACACCGTCACCGACCTTCTTTCCCGCGGTCACGATGTCGACTTACCGCCCATCAACTCGCGCGAGCAGCGCTGCCGCCAGCATAACTGGCGGCACCCGCGCCGCAGCCACCCCGGCGACTCCGAGTGCCTCCCGTGCCGGTCGCAAAAAGCGGGGTCCCTCCACCATCGCCTCGGAGTTGGGGCCCCAGGTGATCGCCACCAAGGAGAGCACCTCGTACGGGTCGTCGGGGGCTGTGGTGCCGATGGCACTGGACCGAATGGAGGAGGGGGATCTTCGTGGGGCGCTGACCGGCATCGTGGCGCCGAAGACCGTCGGAAGTAAATATATCTCCCTCCCCCTTTACTTTCCTTTGCCTTCTTTCTTCCTCGTACTGACTGATATATAGCCCCGGCCGGCCAGAGGGCCACCACGGGTTCCGTCCCACCGACGGGAGCCTCGACCAGCTTTGGTCAGGAGAGTTCGTTGGCCGGAAACGGCACCTTCACGGGTGTCCCGGTCATCGCTCCTCTTGGCCTGGCTGCCGGGCGTTCTCGTCGTGGCAAGTCGGTCGCTCCTCCCGTTGAGGAGCCGGCGCCGCAGCCGCGTCGAACCCCCACGCCACCTCCTCCGGCAGTTGAGGAGCTTCCTGCCGCCAACCCCGTCGCCGCCGCCATCCAGCCGGCACCGATCGCGTTGGCAGCTGGCTCTGCCACCGATCTGGTGGTCCGCGCCCGCTCCGTCGCTGTCTCGGCGTTGAAAAACGCCACCGTTCGGCTCTTCCTGGCTGGTCTCCTGTCGGCCATCGTGGCCATGGCTTTCCTCGGCACCTCCGAGGGCTCGGTGGGTCGGGCGACCCGGATGTACGCGCAGGGCGCTTCGGCGACCCTCGCGCAGTACATTCCGCACGGGGTCGCCCACCCCCTCAATTACTTCAACGAGGCCGATATGCTGGACGTCCAGCGTCGGCTGCGTCGTGCCGAGCTCAGCATCTCGAAGCTGCAGGCCGACGTGGCCAAGAACCAGGAGCTCACCCGAGCCCTCGAAAAGCGCCTGCCGGATTTCCTCGTGGTCTCGAGGGTCCGCGGCAAAGTCCAGATCCCCGCCGACTTCTGGCGGGCCCTCAAGACCACGATCCTCGCCGACAACGACGTCAGGCCATTCAAGCCTGGCAAGCCCGAGACGTCTGCGCCCCTCACCGCGACGCCGGATTGGGACGACTTCCTGCGCACCAATGAGGCCCGCCTCAGGGACCTGGTCGCATCCGACGTTCAGCTCGCCCGCGCTGATGTTCTCGCCCACCTCCAGGCCGCCCTGGCGTCCACATCCACCGAGTACTCGAGCGCCCTCGCCAAAGCCACCCAGGCTGTGAAATCCGAGCTCTCCGCCCAGATCGCCGAGCTCCCGCCCTCGGTCAGTGCTGCCGACATCGACGCCCATGCCGAGCGCGCCATGCAGCGCGTCTTCCTCTCTTCCAGGATCGAGGCACTCATCAACGCCAAGCTTGCCGAGTCTTCTTCTTCCTCCCTGAGCCGCGTCAACTACTTCTCGCCGGCCACTGGTGCTGTCGTCAATCCAACCCTCACCTCCGCCACGTACAGCCCACGCTCGGTGCTTGACCCCAGCAATCTCATCACGGGCTTCCTCAAGTTGTTCTCGTACCCGCTCCCCAAGATTGGCACTCCAGTTGACGCGCTCACAAAGTGGGATGAACATGGCGACTGCTGGTGCGCTGCTCCTGACGACTCTGGTGTCCAACTCGCTGTCCTCACTCCGCACAAATTTTCTCCTGAAGAGCTCGTCATCGAACATGTCATGCGCTCTGCGACTCTCAACCCAGGTGCGACGCCACGCCACTTCGACCTCTTCGCGCACATTCCTCTCAAGCACCAAGATTACATTGCCGAGGTTTCTGCTGGTATGTTCCCACATGCACCTGAAGAGAAAGAGCTCAACTATGACTGGGTCCGCATCGGTAGCGGCACTTACGATACCAATGGTGAGACTGTGCAAGTCTTCCCAATCCAGGTCGAGCTTGGCCGATACCGTCTCTCCTCCAAAGAGTTCGTCGTTCGCTTCCGTGATAACTGGGGCAATGGAGATGATGAAGATATTGGACCGACGTGCATTTACCGCGTCAGACTTCATGGATTCAAGGAATCGTCATGAGAGTTCTTTACAGTGTCAATTGTTCCCACGGATCCGTTACTGGTGTTGATTATTCATGGGGGTGTTTATACCGGTTGATTGTTCATGGGAGTGTTTATACCGGTTGATTGTTCATGGGGGTGTTTATACCGGTTGATTATTCATGGGAGTGTTTATACGGCTGCATTGGTGGTGTTTTGCGGCAACTTCATACGGTGTTTATTTGATGGTCTTTCTTCATGGTGGTATTCTGGAGGAGTCTGGTGTTTTTATCTGCTGAGTGATGGATGGATGATGGGATGATGGGATGATGCAATGGGATACCATACCAGAAGATGTTTTTTAAAATCAATGCAATCGATCTTATAAATGTGTTCCCACGGTGATTCTTACAAACTTCGTCCGTCCATGCAATCCTTCTAGTCTCCCACTTGTTTCCCCTCCTTGTATTTTCATCGTCCATCGTTCTTGCCGTCCACGATCCCCATCCTTCTTTCTTGCCTCCCACAATTCCCATCCTTCGCTCTTTCCTTCCTCACTTCCTGACCTTCGTTCTTCGCCCTATGGTTCAATCCCTCCATGCGTCCTAATCACCACCAGCCATCTCACCGCATTGGACAACTTCGCCTCCACCGTGTTTCAAGGTCCCTCAGAATCTAAGCATTAAACGATCAATCATGGCATTTTTTTATTTTTATCGACAGAAGAAAAAAAGGCATCCAATACAAAATATAAAACATTAAAATTTAAACAAAAAAACAACACACAAGAAAGGACAAAAAACAAGAAAAAGAAGAAACAGCATCGTAAAAATCGTACACATGCACATGCATCATGCCTCATTCGCACCACCGCCATGTTCATCTCTTCTTCCCATGTCGCAAGCTCCTCCTTCCCCAATACTACCACAGCTCAGCAATTCATTACAGGCAAACAAAATTTCCGCCACCCACCACCCACCACCCAACCTACCGACCAAACCGTTCCAAATCCGCAAGCCAAAACCATAACCAACAAAGGAAAATATGTCCCAAGGCGCCCATCTCGATCTGATCGTGCTATCATACATAAACATAATCTCCCCCGGATTCACCTCCCTCGTCCCATTAAAAAATACGCCAGCCTCCCATTTTGTTTTGTTTTTCCATGCCAGTCAACTAGCCGCCACCATATCCAATCCCAATCATACGATAGATACCGGCCAGCACATCCAATCGACACATCAATTTTCACCTCCCCTCAGGTCCCTCGATCAACCCTCCAATATCAACCCTACTGCTTCTCCGCCGTCCCCCTCCCTGCGGCGCACCGCTCGGTCCCGATCCCTCACATTCTCTCATCCGTATAGGCGGGAGGAGGAGCGTGCGCTGTTCCGTGCTGCGCGATGAAGGCGGCGGACCGTACTGCCCTTGTCCCTGTCCTTGCGCTTGGCCCTGGCTATGCGAATGACCTTGACCCTGTAACGACTGCATCGACGCAAACCCTTGGCTCTGTCCCAGACTCTGCTGTCCCTGTCCATGCCCCATAACCTGTCCCTGGCCACCTCCATATGCAGTCCTCACAGGTTGATATCCCATCTGCGGATGTCCCTGAGGCGGTCCCAGCCCCTGCTGCTGCTGTCCACCAAACATAGTATCGTCTCTGTATCCACCACCACCACCACCACCGCCACCACCCGCACTCCCACCTCCCATATGCATCTGTGCCTGCATCGGCGGCGTCTGCATCTGCACGGCCCCTGCCAACCTCAACACCACAAAAAATATCCCCTCTCTCCTCCCCAGCCCAAGACCCACCTCAAACGCCCTGATCTCTCCGCCCGCCCCTTGAAACCCCAACACCTCCCTTGCTTCAACAGGTATGCGCGTCACATCTTCCTCTGTCATCTCAGCAGCAGCAATGACGCGAGCTTCCTCGCCTGACCCAAATATAGGGGGCAGGTAGTGCGGTTCCCTTGCCTGGCGTAGGTCGTCGAAGATGCGCTGGAGACGCGCAGCGGAGTGGCGCGAGGCGGGGGCGAGGATTTCATGTAGGGAGCGTGCAATGGGGGAAGGGATCCCGGTTGCGTGGGAAAAGGCGGGAGAGGCACGGGCGATGCGTAATGAGGGGGTGAGGTAGAGTGCTGGGGGGTCGTGGGGGCGGGCAGAGGCAGGTGGAGGGAAGAGGTTTGCGTCGGAGGGGGAAGCATGGTCGAGGTAGCGAGGGAGGTGAGGGGGTGCTTGCGATTTGAGGACTCGGTAGGAGGAGGATGATGATCTGGTGTGTGATTCAGAGGGGGGCGAGCTGGTGGAGAAATGAGGAGCCGGACGGCGGTGGAGGGGGTCAGGTTGCGGGTGAACTGGTTGATCAAGGCGGGTGTTGTGGTCGTCACGGAGTCGAGGACGGCCCCGTTTTTTGTGTACCATATCTATACAGGCATCCTCCTTGTTGTTACTCTGGCAGCGTGAGCATGGCCGTTGTGCTGGATTGTTGTCAGTTTGAGACCTAATAGTTGCTGGCTTCCATGCATGCAGGCACAATATGATCTGGAAATCCAATCAATAAATTCAATCTATAAAGCAAAGATCCTTCAGATAATTCAAATGAATTTCTATTTGGATAGTCAATTCATATCATGATCTGGGCCCCGCCATGGAGCATCATCCCTACTCAGGGTCCAATGCGATTCCAAGACATAATCAAGCCACACTGTATTCAACACATGCGCCACACCTCAGATATCATCTCCACCCCAGCAACTAAGCCAAAAGGAAAATAAACCGAACAGCCCCAACGAAACCTTGTCGCGGGACGATTTATTGCGATCTCAAACGGAATAAAAGCCCGCATGCACTAGCAATGCTTAACAAGGGGTAATATACATATCGTGAACCAAGGTCCTGCGAATCCTCCTCTGACGTCGGTTCTGTCAGCAATGACAACTTTTAGCGGGGCAAAGTTAGCGGCCGGGGACGCGCTTGTCGGCCCGTGGGCCCGCCAACGCCGCAACAAAATGTGAAAATGATCCCAAAGCAGAATGTGGCTTGAAAGCAATCCCTCAGAGCCAGAAAAATTGAGCAATCGATATTCCACAAAGAGACGAGCCTTGCAAGAAAGAAAGAAAATGCACCTCACCCGCCGGAGTAAGCATGCATTTGCTGCACGATCCATTCAGCCGGCCGCAGGCAGAATGCAAACATCCCTAATCTCACACGCGCTTGCTTGTGGACCTGCGCGACTAATGGACCGTAAATGCCAGCGCACCAACGTTTGAGGCTGGCCGTGGAAGCTTCCATGGAAGGCGTGGAATGGCGATCGGCGGCTGCGCAATTTCAAAGTTCATTTAGGCATGCCGCTGCCATTGCGCTTCATTGGAGGAATAATATAAAGTTGTACGTACCGTCGCATCTGGATATCGGTTAGCCACAATTCCCAACGTCCCCATAGTCGGAGTGCTCAAGGGGGTTTCTCACCTGAGATGTGCTCGCTTGCACGGTACGCATGCAGAAGCCACATGGCCTTTCGTCTTCCTCGTCTTCGCAGCCGAGGGGGGTTCTGGTCGCTCGGGCATCTGGAAGGGGTAATTTGCAGGCTGTGGTTGGTCGAAGCCATATGGAGGCAGAGGAGGCGCTGGAAGCTGTGTCGAGGACTGCGACGGATACTGATATGGTGATTGTTCAGCCGGCATGCCCCCTCCCGGCTGATATGGTGAATACTGCATAGCCATGCTCGGGGTGTGAGAAGTAGCCGAAGGCGGCTCCCTTGCGCTCTCACGGGCCTCGGTCTGAGGTGGCAGCTGCTGCGCGTGCGTTCGAGCCTGCGGTGGCTGCTGGCCGAACCCGCCGCGGCCGCGGCCACGACCATCGAAGTCACTGTCATGTCGTGGGGGCTTCAGCGGCGAGCCTGACATGGGCGGAGACGGGTATGCCCTGCTGCGAGCAGAGTTTGACAGCTCTCTCACCCAGTTCGGGTCGAGAGGAGAGCTGGCCAAATGGAGGTTGCTAAGGAGCTCGGCGGGAGGTATAGGTGAGGAGCTGGAGTGAAGCGCCGACGCTGTCATCGACTTGACGGTTGGGAGGTTGTGTGCGATGTTGCAAGATCATCTGCGCCACTCCTCCGTGGGGCGAGGTGGGATGGTGGGCGTGGTGGATGGTGGGAGGCGCGAGGATGCGTTGAAACTCATACCATTGATAGCATCAAAGAGGAGCAGAAACTCTTGATGAAAGAAAAATGGAAAGGCCCGGCTGCAACGCAGGGAACCGAAGGAACAATATTGTATGACTGTGGCAGGCGCTCGGATGAATTTTGCAGGCCCGATCGGAAGCTTTGTTGTCGAAGATATATATTTGAGTGACGGGGCGGGACGTCGAAAGTAACGAGTGATAAATTGACGTAGGGCAGTCCTCCGGGCACGTATCTATAAGATCAAGCAAGGTTATGCGACAGAGGCTCTCTCACTCTGCATAGCATCGCATGGAGGGTTGCAGAGCAGTTCCTTGCAGGGTAGGTCTTACAATAACGGTAGTGGAGCTCGCGCGAGGAAGACAAGGTAGGAGTGAGCGCAGTGAGAACTGCGAGAAAGGCAGGGGCGAGACTAGTAAGAGTTCCGTTTTGGGGAGGCAAGCGACGAACGATGCTCGGCGAGCTGCAGCAGAAGATGGCACAGTAGAAACAGGCCTGGCGTAAGGCGACACGGCGGATTGGGAGGGAGTAGTTTCGATTTGTGGGTAGCAGTAGTGGGCAGGATGTAGTTAAAAAGTGGTCAGGGCGTTAGCATAATGATAGGACGGGCCGAGGAAGAGGTGGCATAATGGATGGGCGAGGAGCGCATCACATCAATGCTGATGATGCTGCTGTGAGCCCTGCAAGTTGTGTATGAGTATATGTATTGAGTGTGTTGTGTTGGGAGGATTATGTGTGTGAGTGTGTGTCCGTGTGTTTGTGTGCGTCTTTACGTGTGGGAGGCTGGGGGTTTAGGG